>APFE030255809.1:0-25734 GCA_000404065.3 Pinus taeda
GAACCAGTTATTTTTAAGTAGTTTTCTGAAATTTCTAGAAACTTTCAAAGTAATTGGAGTTATAAGAATAATGATTTCATGAGTTATAAGGTAAACAACATTTCTCTTGAACCACCATTACTTTCTTAGGCCCATCTGCGTAATTACTTCACCCTGTAATGATAGAAATATAAATGTTAGCATCAATCAATAATAAGTTTTAAAGTAATATAGTAGGTGGCTCCTGCAGATTAGTTTTTTGTTTTTTTTACTCATTTATCACAGATAGAGCCTTTTCTTCGAGCAGGTGTTCATAGCCTCGACAGGGTTACCTTTTAACCAACAATTATCCATTATGCCATCTGTATGAATTTTCAAGTTTCAAAATGATCTTCGTTTCAATTGAATCTCTCTTGGACTTTGTCCCTTCTTTTGTTTACCTTTTGAGTGTAATATTTTTCCTTAAAAGCCATTGTCTAGGCGTGGTAACCTACTAATGACAATGCCATTCACAAGTTGTAAATAAACTGAACAAGCTAGCTCTTGATGAGACCCCTTGTCCTCTGATTAAGAAGATCATTAGCTATTGCCCTGTTTTCATATGCAGTATTGGTAATATCAGTTTTAATTACTTCCCTATGAATATGATAAACAAGCCATTGTCTAGGTGTGGTAACCTACTAATGATAATGCCATTCACTAGTTGTAAATAAACTGAACAAGCTGGCTCTTGATGAGACCCCTTGTCTTCTGATTAAGAAGATCATTAGTTATTGCCTTGTTTTGATATGCAGTATTGGTAATATCAGTTTTAATTACTTCCCTATGAATATGATAAACAAGCTTGTAATGAGACTTTATCTTTTAATTTTTTTATAGAATTACACTCTAAAAGAGGAAAATTTTAATAGATGGGGTGGGTCATTAGCCTTTTTAAGGGTTTTGGGTGATAATGATAGAGTTTTTAAGATACTGCTCTGTAGGAAGTCCTTGCTAGGTTAAAGATTCTTTTCTTAACTGATAAGAAAACCTTCATATCCTATAAAGATAAGAGTTTTTCATAAAATAAATGTTTTTAAGCAAGATTAAGATTTTCCAAAGGGATGAAGTTTATTTTACTACTCAAATGTCCTAATTGTTCCTTTTAACTCCTATTTTCTTATAAAAGAGAAAAATCAGAAATGTTATCAAAGACTTATTTTGAAAAGCCAGGAGTATATACTCGTTAACTGTTATTTTCCTAAACAGCAATATATTAAAAAACTAGAAGAGGTTATCTCCTAAGAAGTACCTTTTCAACATTTTCCCATTAACGGGAAAAGAATCTTTCCTACCAGACAAGGCTTGTAAAAGAAACATTGATTGTTCAATTTTTTCAATAATTTGAAAAGGGCCAAGCCATAGTCTTTGGAATTTAGTATGTCTACCTTTTTCCTCATGTGTATTGTCCCATTTCAGAAATAAGTCACTTACTTCAAGGGATTTTTTACTGGCAGAAGTTGTATCAAAATAAGATTTGACTATTTGTTGATGATGGAAGTGGGTTGCTTTAGCCTTTTCTCTTTCTTCTTCGAGTTTGAGAATTTGAAATTGTTTAGCCTGGAGAGAAGATGAAGGGCTTTCATTGATAAACTATACTAGGGCGAGAGATGGGATTGCTATGTTTGTGGGAAGAACAACTTCTTTCCATAAACTAAAGCAAAAGGAGAAGAACCAATAGAGGCTTTCTGAGTAATCCTGTCTGCCCATAGAGCAAATGTTAATGCTTTATGCCAATTCTTATGATTTTGATCAATAGTTATTTTGATAATTCTAATGAGGTTTTTGTTAGCTTATTCTACTAATCCATTACCTTGAGGATTATAATTAACTGAATATTTTAACTTGAAGCCTTGCTTAAGAGCAAATTCTACCATTGTATTTCCAGAAAATTAAGATGCATTATTAAACATTAAAGCTAAGGGTAAGCCAAACCGGATAATTATGTAGTGATCAATGAAATCTGTGATGTTTTCTGTATTAGCTATCTTTAATGGGACAACTTCTACCCACTCAGTAAAGTAATCATTTGCTTTAAGGATGTACCTATGCTACTTGGAAGAGTTAGGAATAATCTCACCAATTATTTCTAATCCCCATTGTTTGAATGGTTGTTGGATGTTAACTAGTTGTAAAGGTAATGCTAGCTTTCTTTCTCTTCCGGCTATAATTTGACAAGTTTTTCACTTCCTTGCATATTCATGTGCATCTTTAATATCATTGGCCAGTAATATCATGCATGCAAGATTTTGTGAGCAATGGTATTTCCTCCAAAATGTCCTCCAGCTGGTCCATCATGTAATTCCTGCATGACCTTATCAGCTTCAAGTTTGTCTAAGCATCTTAGCAATATTGAATCATAATTCTTCCTAAACAATACATCATTGACTAGCTCATACTAATTTGACTTTAATCTTAAAGCTCTCTTTGTTTTCTAATTAAGGTGCATAGGAGCATATCCATTTTTAAGATAAAATTTCAAATTAGCATATTGTGATTGCGTATTGTTGAGGCTTACCTTTGATATTTGCAATTCATTACCTTGATCTTCTTCTGATGGCAATTGCAAAGCTCTTGTTAACATCCTGCAAAAACCTTGGCCCCTGACAATTTTAGCTGACCGGATTTCTACATCATATTCTTGGAGTGTAGTTACCCAATTAGCTCTTGTCTCCCCTACTTCTCTTTGAATCAGTAGTTGTCTTACTATAGGGTAGGGTACAACCATCTTTGTATGGGTTTTAAGAAGAAAAGGTCTAAAATGTTTCAGATTTTTAAAGACCGCAAATGCTTTCTTTTCTACAGCTGAATAATTTAATTCGGCGCCTTGTAAGTTAAAACTGAAAAAGGAGATGGGTGCCTCGACAATTTCATCGTTCAACTGTGTCAAAACTGCAACATACGAAGTATCAGATGAAAAAGTATATAATACAAAGGGTTTGAGATAGTCAAGAGTTGTTAATGAAGGGGAATTAATAATGGATTTCTTTATCAACTCAAATGAATCTCTTTCATCCTTGTTCCATCTAAAAACTGCATTTTTTCTTATCATCGCTTGAAGGGGTAAGATTATTTGTGAAAAATCTGGGATGAATCATTAACAAAATTTATTTGTCCTAGGAATGATTGCATGGTTTTCTTATTGTGTGGGAGGGGAATTTTTTTCTCTTTCTTGGACTCTATCAGGATCAATGTAAATTCCTTTCTTGGATACTATAAACCCAAGGAGTTTTCCTTCTGGTAAAGAAAAATAAGATTTCTTGGGGTTTCAGGAAATGCCATATTTCATGCATCTTTCAAAGATGTGCTTGAGGTCACTTAAATTATTGTTCCTATCCTTGGAATAGACTATGATATCATCCAAGTAAATAACAACTGATTTATTAATTAGACCTCTAAAGGCAATGTCCATAACACATTGAAATGTGGCACCAACATTTATGAGTCCAAAAGGCATTTTCTGATAGGCATATGTTCCCCACTTGGTCCTGAATGTTGTCTTTAATCTGTCATCTGAATGCACAAGGATTTGATTATATCATGAGAATCCATCTAAAAAAAACATTAATTCAGAACCTACAACTGATTGCAGTACCTGTTCCATAGTAGGCAGAGGAAAATTATCCTTTTGGCAAGCTTTGTTTAGGTTTCTAAAATCAATGCAGATCCTAATATCACTGTTATTTTTCCTCATAGGTACCATATTCGATATGCATTTAGAATGCCTGATAGGGAATATTATCTTGGCCTTCAGAAGCTTGCTCAATTCTGATTCAATTTGACTTTCAAGGTTCGGGTGAATTTTTCGAAGCTTCTGCTGAACTGGTTTTTCATTTGAAGTCATCGGTATAGTATGTTGAATTATAGAGGTATCATAGGTTTTGAGATTTGCATAATCCCAAGCGAAGATGCCTTTATATGTTTTCAATAACCTGATGAATGATACTTTTTCTTGAGATGTTAGGTCAAGACCCAGGTTGATATTTTGAGGTTTCTCATTTGATCCTAGATTTACTACTTCAAATCTCAGAGTAGAACTTTGAGTTTTGGAGAGTAATTTTCTTGAATCTATCTTTCAAATCATAAATATTTTCCATCTTAACCACAGACTTAGGAATTGGGTTTAGATGAAGATTATTTTTTATTTCTATATCATGCTCATGCTCGTCTATGATATGCTCTTCATATGATCCTTCTGATGTAAGGAAATTTACTATACTTGCATCATTATTGAATACTCTCCAATTTGTTATATTGTCAGGAATAGATGGCCTAAATATTAATTTTATTGAAAATATGTCTGGATTAAATTCTTATGATGGTATAAGTCTCGATTCCACATTGGCAAGTAAGTCAGCACTTGCGTTCTGGAATCTAGGGATTGAAGAAATGTTGAAAGCAGAAAAATGAGAAGTCAATTTCTGAGCTAAAGATTGATAGTGTTTAAGATGCCCAGAAATGCGGTGAATTGTATTTCTCACCTGTTTCACAATTATTTCAGAGTCACCATGGACTCGAAGGTATTTGAAAGTAAGACTGATGGTTTTATACAGTCCTTGGATTAGTGCTTCATATTCAAGGATATTATTTGTACACCGAAATTCAAGTATGCAGGCCAGCATAATTTTCTCTCCTTGCGGATTGATCAAAATGCATCCTGCACCTGCACTGTCTTCTGATTTAGAACCATCAAAATAGAGAGTCCAGAACAGAGAGTTATTATAAACTTTATCAACTAAATTTAAACACTTGGAAGCATCATTTTGGGAAAAATTCTCAATTTGAGAAACTACAACATTATCTAAAAAGGGAGACTTGTGAGCATTAAAAGATCCCAAAGAGGACTTCGTTGAATAGTTTCCAATGATGCTATTAGTGAAGGCAACAGGTTCATTGCTTTCCTCAAGGTCTGTGACTATATACTTCATGAATTTTTCTCGGTCTACCCTGATTTGGTTTGGTTTACCATTGTGTGGCAACCACACGTAAGACCAATCAGTTGCAAAATAACCGTGCAATTTTTCAGACCAATCCCTGCTGAGAATCAAACCATAAAATTCAAGGATATCAGCCACCAATATATCAATTATTTGTGAAACTTTTGGATTAGAGGAAAGCCTAATTGAAACTGATGATATTTCTCTAAGTACCTATATTTTCATCATGCCTAACTGAACTATGTGTACTACATATTTTTGAGATGTATTGTTCAATTTAGTGCACACAACACTTGCCATTATGTTTGAGGAGGCTCCTAAGTCAACAAGACAGTTATGAACATTCCTGTTGAAAATTTCATAAGTAAGCAGAAAGGGAGGGACATGAGAAATATATCGATAGCTAATTAGAACTAGGTCTGAAGGATCTACTTTATTTGAGGATGAAGGAGGTTTTCCCATATTGTAGGCAGCTTGAATAAATACAACAGATGGCAGGGGAGGTATTGGAATTGATTTCAATTCTCTTAACATGATTTTCTATTACTGTCTGAGTTTAGTGAGCTCATGCAGCATGATGTTAACTCTAGTCTTTTTCATGTCTTCCACTATATTGTATTCGACCGTATCCGAGATTACCAACGTTTTTGAAGCATTCGGGGAGTCTGGAGGAACAGGGCCGGTTTGGCTGGTTTTAGATTTCTTAGTTACTATTTTCTCTTTTGCAGGAGTAGCAGATTTTCGCTTCTGATTAGTGGTAGAAGCGTCAGGAGAATTTTTGCTTCTAGTAGTTGTTGGCATTGCTTATGCCTCTTCTTCAGTTGGTAGAATAAAATCCCACATCCCATTTAGTTCAATTTCTTCTTCTGTTTCAACTTCTTCATCGTTCGGTGAATCTTCTACTGATTCTTGGTCAATTCAGCATTTGAAATGGTGCTTGGAGGTTGTGATGCAGAAGAGGAGCTCTTTTTAGATGATCAGAAAGGTCTTTTAGGAGTAGAAGATTCTGCGACCTATTTTTTAATATCTACCATTTCATTTGACATTATTTTTAACACTTTCTGAAGGCCTTCTAGGTCAAAAGGGTCCTTTGAAGTTTTACTTTTAAAGTCATCTTTAAACGTTACATTCTTAGTCTTCCTCTCATCTGTTTGTGATCTTTCTTCTAAAGCTAAGATTCTTCTTTCTACAGATAGGGATTCTTTCATGTTTTCTACAAGGGTAGCCTTATTGGCCCTATCTACAAAGGTTGCAATATTAGATGGAATATATTATAAATACCATTATATTTGTATATCTACAATAGGTTTAGAGGCAGCTGGGATTTTTTTTAGCAATTTGTTAAATCTGGAGTTGAAATCTTTGATCTTTTCATCTGTATTAGCTTTTAAATTAGAAAGATCATTGATCAAGGATGCTACAATTCGTCATCACCAAATTTTTCAAGAAATGCTTCTTGAAAGGTATCCCAGTCTCTAATTGAACCCGTTGGAAGGGAAAAATACCAAGACCCAATAGATCCTTGGAAGGTGTAAGGAAACAGTTTGATTACAACATCTTCATGTGAAACCCCATTGAGATTCATGGCTAACATAAAATTATTTAGATGTTCTTCAGCCGGGAGAGCATCATCAGGATTATACTTAGGAAACCATTTTTCTGGATTTGCTGGGAGCGCATTTGGAATTGCAACGAGGACAACACCAGGATTCGTCCAAGGTTGAGCAGGTTGATTGGCAATAACTTGAGTTGAGGACTGAGAAAATGGGAAGGTCGGTCCAGAAGTAGGTATAGATGGTGAAGAACTTACCACTGGGTTAGTACCAATAATTGTAGTACTAGCAGGGGAAGTGGATATTTGAGGAGTAGTGGATTGATTAGAAGTGGATGAAGGAATAGATAGGTGGAAAGGTGAAGTGATCTCACTAGTATATGATTCGGATACTGATGAGGTGACTTTCCTACATCGTAGGGATAGGGAACTCAAAAGGAGTGACCCCATGTTTCTCACTTTGCAGTCTAGTTAACACACCAGTTTGTTTTAATAAGGAGGTAACACTTTCTTCAGCTAATTCGGGTCTCTCTGGCTTCTCAGTATAAATGGATATATGTTCCAGTTTCTATATCAAATAATGAACTTTGGTAGATTCAGGAATATAATCTGGAGATGGTGGTTTCCTTACTACTTCACGAGACGAGGGAGATGTTTCTATAACTTCACATTTTTGGTAAGGGGATTCCAAACGAGATCTAGAAGGTATAGAAGTGGTGGAGGGGTTTTGACTCTTGTGAATTCTTTCCAAATGATCTTTAGGTTTATATTCCATTCACAGCTGAAGGCCCTCCTTCTAGTGCCAAAATGTTCCAGCCTCAGAATTCTATTGTCGAAACATGGGGGATAACCACCTGGTTTGGACCTTAAGACAACTCCTTTTCCGTTTAAAGTGGTGGCTCCGATTGGGGATAATGGAACCAATTTCCCAATGTGGGTTTTAAGATGAGAGTGGTTGGTTCATGAGTGATTTGCAATAGAATAATGATAATCTAAGTGACTTATTCTATGATGTAATTTCTCTAACTTAACTTTTTCTAATATAAACCTGGGAGTTCTTGCATGGTATGCGATCTACAAAGATATCCTTTTGACATGTGATAATAAAGATTGAACAGAATTAAATGGAGATGATAACGTAAAAGATAATTCCTCTAACTAAATAGTTAGTCAAAGGAATTTATAAAATATATTGCATGTCTAATGAGTTATATATGAAAATCAAAACCTCAGTTATGGAATTAATACAGAAGTGCAATTAATGCTTCAGAGAAACAATAAATCTCACATATAATTCATGAAAAGAAAGTTTTCCACTAATTAAATGTAAACATAATTATGCATACACGATAATAGTACCAGATGTATGAAGTCCTGCTCATTTGACAAATGACATAGACCAAATTCTTCCTTCAAATCAAATTGTCTCCCAAGAATACAAAAGTGCATCAACAAAGGAACGTAGTTTGATATATAAAAGAAAATATCATGTTTCATAATTTCACCAAAGCATTCACAAACTTACAATAGTGCATTCTTTGCAAATGTTTTTGATAAAATTCTGGATCCTTCTCTAAATGCATGAGAAGGGTATAAATACTATTCTAACTAAGTATGCAAAAATAGATTATACAAAATTTGAGGAGGTTTCAAACAACCTTCTTCCTACATAGGTAACTAACTCCAAAAATAAATAGAGATCAACCAAACAGAACTAAGAGGATGACTTGCTATCTGCCAACTTGTCTTTTAAATTGAAAATATTGATCATCAGTTGAATTTGAGGACATGGCCCGAAATGAGATTTAAGCTGTCCTATAAAGATTGCATCGACAAGAGGTGGCAACATCCTTTGAGTCGAATGGAGGGAATAGTTAAGGTTCATGATCTGGCTATGTGGCTTGACCAGATACTACCAATACGACTCCCATTCGGTCGTAGTCAGTTTCGTAATTGCATCTCTTTATTTCCCTGACTTTTCTTGCCAGCATGTACTTAGAGCAGTTAAGTCAGGCATTTCTTTCGAATTACCCTCCTTCATGAGATTGGTAGAAAAAAAGGTATGATTTACTGCCTTAATGATGTTCTTTGATACTCCAGCTGCCCTCACGACTGCTAGCTCGACCTATTTTATCCTAGCATCCCAATCAGTGAAGAGTATGTCTTTGTGAGTTTCCTTAATCTCAGGTAGATTGGACTTCTTTTCCTCTTTTGATTCCTACCATTCTATCAATTCATATATTTTTTTGTTTAAATCATTAAACTCCGTTCTCCGATCAATGGCTCTGTCTGTGTGTTAGTCACTGGTAATCAGGTAGGGAGTGATGTGTGACAACTTCTGGCAGAAATACTCTTGCTACCTGACTAGAAAAGAATTTAGTACTAGAGACTCTTTGATGAATTCCTCAACAGTAGGAACATCCTTGTACCTGTCAAAGGATTGTTGTAATTCCTGGAGCTGCATGTTTTTGGTCGATAAGTCAGCTTCATGGCTTATTTTCAAGACTTCATTGTCCTGCTGCAATTGTGCGAGCTTCTCGGCTGCCTGCTTGTTTGTTCTTGCTTTTTCTGTCTCGAGCTCTTGTTCAAGCTACGCAATTCTTTCCTCCCTTTCCTTTAGTAGAGTAGACATCTCAGTAGCCTTATCCATAATGCCTGATGCATATGCTCCTGTGAACTGTGACAGTCTAGTCAAGTTCTTGGACGGATTAAAATGCATGTCCTTCCAAACAACATCCATTGGCTCATCTCCAGGTCAGAATTCAGGTGCATCTACCTTTCTCCTTTTACTTTGCCTTTGGACTATAGCCTTGTGGAGAGGTCTATAAAATACATCAAGTGGAGGTATCTCTGTCACTATCAGAATAATTTCTGATGTGAGCAGAGCAGGGATGATTTCAACATGTTGGGATGTTGTTGCTTCTTGATCCATAGGTGTAGATTGTTCGCTAACAGACTTGGGTTCTGTATCTTGATGAATTTTTAGAAGAGTCTTGAATTCCTCTTTTTCTTGAGTATTTGGAGCTTTGGGGTGTCTTGCAAATTTTGATTTAATTTATCCAATTCCTACTCCAAACTAGTGCCTTGGGCTTTTGAACTTGTCTCTGTGACCGGAGTGTCTGTTACCTATTTCTCAGCTGGCTTCCTGCTGGACTCAGCTGTATTGTCTACATCCTGGACTTTCCCTGTGTCTGTTGTATTCTCAGTGTGTTAGGTTCCTATACTAATAGGTTTCATTTTTCATGATTGACATTGATAAGGCCTAAGATGTTTAAACCTTTGGCTGGTTGCAAAGGTGTTCCATATTCCAAAGAAAACAAAAAATTAAAAAATGAAAAGAGGGTATGCCCTAAAAGAAAGATCAAAGGGAAAAAAGAATGAATTGGTCAAAAGAAAAGAAATGAACCCCAAAGAAGACCAGGAAAGTGTGCTAGTCCAAAATGCCACTACTATCCTATTTTTGCAGAAAATTTCATTGTGTGCAATCAGTTGACTTGTGTCACAGCTGATGGATGGCCTAACAACTCAATATTGGCTAGGTCCATATTTAAATTTACTTGTCTAAAAAATAGAGAATAAATTCTGTACAAAATAGTTCAAGCATTGGCAGACAAATAGCTAGGTAGAGAAGCAAAGGGTCTCAATAGCTAAATCTGAGCCCCTGGAAGAAATAAGGGCAGACTTGGATAGGACGGCAACTAAAAGAAAAGAAAAGAGCAAGGGTTTACCAGTTCAAATGCACCCAAGGAAAAAGGAAGAAAAAATGTTAGGAACAATAGGCTGGGTAGGTAGTTTTGATGTTGCAGAAGCAGGTTTATGAGCAATTTTGTCTTTCAAAGATAACTCATCTCTCACGAATATCACAAGCACAATGGCAATGGTTTGGCTACAAAACAAATGGAGCATGACTAACTTCCCTCACTCTTCTCCCAAAATTACTCACTAACCTCCCTCCAAGCACACTAAGATCTGCTCAATGCCCCTAGTTCACTCCATTTCATGACAAAGACTAAGTAAAACTCTGTTTTCACTTAGGACAAGGAAGCCACATTTCTTGTGTAAAATGATTTTCTTCCCTTATGCTAAGTTTCCCAAACTTCATAGCTTGGTGTCCTTTCATCTCCCTAAGCCTAAGTTTTCACTTTAAACTTAGCGCTTTTTGTTTAAACATATTTTTCATATTAACTTTATTATATAGTTCCTATATAAGATTTTTCCCCATCCCCGTACTATATAAAATACATAAAAAAACCCCGAAATTTTAATATCCCACCCTGGGCTTAGTTATAAGCCATATATTAATGTGTTAAGGGGGTCCAAGGTTTATCCGAAACCTTATGGACAACCCTCCTTGCGCAAAATATGGAAAATTTGATTAACACCTGGTTAATCAATAATCTAAACCCCCGACAGCCAATAGGAATTCCCCCGATACAAATTAAATCATGGTTTATTACCCGGATCCCCGCATAATAAATAGCCGTCATCTCCAGTCCCTCACAACCATTGGATTTGGGCTTTCCCATCCAATGGCCCACAATAATATCAGAACCCATCCGATGGTCAATGATTAGCGCCCGATGAAAAGCAGTATTCCCGTCGTACAGTGGGACGCATGTCGCTCGCCCAGTGTCATCACATCCCCTCCGCCCAAAACAGCTTTTGTCCAAAAGCGGTGCAGGGAATACCATATGTTGCCCCCACTCAACCCCCGATGACGTCACCTCCACGTCATCACCCACGTCACCCACCACCTCACCTCCACATCATCACCCACATCACCCGCCACATCACCCTCCGTACCTCGCTACACGACAAAAACTACGTCATGTTGACATCACCCAACAAAAAGCACCAAAAGCCTGCGAAGCCGAAATTGTGTTAAAAAGCCCGTGAAATTGATTGTTTTTGTCCATTTCTATCCGTTTTTTTACGGAACCTGTGGATGCAAATTACGACGAACTTGCCACCAGAACTCCAGTGCGTCACCCCGGCCACCATAATCCGACATCCTGCTCTGCATATCGTTTTCCAACCTGCCAATTACTCTCGTGTGCATCGCAAAAACACAGGTATTTACTCCATTACCTCCAAACCCTGTGTATTTTTGGTTTTCTATGAATTGCATCCATAGAACCAAAAATCGAACAAATTCAGTTTATAGCTCTTGAAAAATACACTCCAACCATACCTGTTTTGTCCATTTTCCGCAAAAAACTCGACTTCCACAGCTAAAAACACAGTGAACCGATAAAAACAAGTATTTACCTAAATCTTGTTCCCAAGCCCCTGTTTCTAACTTTCCTCTGCAAAATTTCCAAAAAACGCCCAAATTTAAGCTCAAACCATCAAAGTGCTTTCAACAAGCACACCATTACCACTATTTTTGTCTAGTTTTACCGAAAAACCCTGCAAACTTCATTTTCCACTATGAGATTCACCCAACAAGTTAAAATTCGAATTGACTTCTATCTGAAATTCCCTGAGAAAGGCCCCAGAGCCATTGTTTTATATGCTTTTGCTACACAGACCCAAATTCCAAATTGAAAAATCACAGACAATTGAGCAATGGAGGCTCCAGTGGCCTTGAATGTTGCACCTCTCAATGCTCCACACAAAGAACTGGAATGGATACCTTTAGCTGACAGATATTTCCAGATTAATGACTTAATTGGTGACAATCCTCATCTCCAAGCATTTTGTGAAATTAGGAACAACTACCGTAGCAATACTGATGTCTATGGAATTTGGGAGTCCAACACGCCCATGTACTACCTCCCTTCAGTGAATGCATTACCTGACCTCATCCACCAATGTCATGCCAATTATGAGCCCACTCAAAGAGCAATTATGACCCCTTCTGGAATTGCCCTCTTTTACATCACCCCTGAATCCATAAATGAAATGCTACAGTTCAGGCCCACTCAACCTCTGACTCCTCTTTCCATGGGGTTTTTTCTTGACCAAAGTGCCAAACTGCCCAAGTCAAAGTTAACCCAAATTGCTCAAACATTTATAAGACCAGATCACCAGCCCACAGAGCCCCCTCCCTATGTTCATGTCTGGTTCAATGAGGTTGGGAAATTCATTATTGACATGATCTCTTATATCCTGGGATTTAAAATAACGGAGTATGTTGATGAGACCACATTAGTTTTTTTATCCATTTTCACTCCAGGATAGCCCCCTGTTGTCAAGTATGATTATGCCACCTTCATAGCTAATAAGATCCATGAGCAATTCATGAGCCTGGACAAAGAAAGAGTGTTTAAATACACATCATACATATATCATTGGTTGTTGTACAATCAACCAGATAGTTTTCAAATTCCCCTCAGAAAATTAGATCTCAAAGGAGAGCGAAAGTATGTTATCTTCTGGCCCTCAGTCTTCCACCATGTTAATGACTCCCCTTATACTTACTGTGAATTCATTGACCTGTTCATACATCCAGCCTCTTCCTTGTTGGTGACAACTCCTCCTGCTAGACTCTCTGATGAAATGCAGAAAATTTTACAGCTCTCCAAAAGCTACAGCATAGGTGACTGGTACTTTTACTAGAACCACACTGAAATCCGAATATATGGCTGTGAACTATGCCCCTAAAAGCTACCCAAATTTGTGCCCATGAGGTTGTTTGCACTTGAGTACTTCATGCATTTTATCCATGCAGATATAATCCACTTCTGTAAGGCTAAGAAAAATGCACAGCTCAAAATAAGAAATCAATTGGGCCCATTTGTTTTCGATAAAAGGGAAGTCTGGGAAGAGGCTGATAAGATTTTAGGGGAGCAACTTAAGCTGAAACAAAGCTTTTATTGGGCACCGTATTGCCCCGGTCATTTTATAAGTTATAGAAAAGTCAAAAAAAATCTAGCACCATACGTTCATCACAAGATCCCTGAGATTCAACAATATGCTAATCAACAAGAATGGATAAAAGGCACATTAGTTGAAGAAATTACTGAGGAAGAGAAATTGGAAAAGGCCATGAAAGGGCTTGAAAAAACGCTTGACCTGGACTCTTTTGGACAGGTATCCTTCAAGCTGCCATAGCACATAGGAAGTGATACATCTTTTGTCGGGACTTATCAACAGTCCACCCAGAAAGCCAGCACCAGATCAACAAAGTGTAAGGAGGTAATAGACACAAAGTAGGAAACAATGACAGACTAGCCAGATACATCAAATGAACAAGGCCAAGGGCAAGGTCCTTCAACACAGACAAAGGTACCTTAAATCCCTGTATTACAAACTCCTCTAAATGAGGAAAGAAGTAAGAAAAGAGACAGGCAAGAAGACACACCTATCAGTGGACCAAAAGGACAGCCAGGGGAAAAGAGGCAAAGGTTAAATCCTTACTCTGAAGAGGAACTCTTGGAAGAGACAACAGGCAGCCTAAGGGGTGAGGGAATGACTGGACAACAAACTTCTCCAATGGTGGGCACATCAGCTAGCTCATACCAGCAAGAGCTAGAGAGGCAGCAAAGTGTGGAATTTTCATCCACCAAGCCACCAAGCAAGCAAGGTTCAAATATTAAAAGAACATTTACTGAAATAAAGGCAAAGAATGAGCCAATAAGAATTCAACTTTATAATCAATTGCTGAGAATGACTCCCACTAATCAACAAAGGTTAATGTCAGCATATGACATTCAAGAAGGAAAAATGACTCTTAGTCACTTTAAGCCTAAAACACAACAACCACAATTAGCTGTTGATTATATTAGGACCAATTTGGAAGTTCTCTCCAAAGACATCCATCCAATGGACCAGATTGAATTGCATAAGAAAACTGGAGAAATGGTGTACTCCACCTTGGCAGACAAGGCATTGTTAGCTCACAAATTGCAAAATTCATTACATAACACCTCTGCCCAATTAGAGTTGGAAAAGGCTTCATCATTAGCCAAGGATAACAGAATTAAATCCTTGGAAGAGATTATCATTGAGCTGGAACATGATCCCAAGGATGCCAAGGGCATAAAGGCATTGATAAAAAAGAAGGAAGAAGACATTGCAGCCCTCAAAAAGCAATTGAAGCTGCCGATTAGAATGCATCCACCAACCACAGAGGTTGTGTAGCAAAAAGAAGAGGAAGACATAATGGATTTGCTGATAAAAATGAGTCAAAGACTAAATGAGACAGAGCAAGAATTGGAGAAGGCATTACAGGAAAAGCAGGGAGTGTCGACCTCCCAGCCACCTCAAATAACTCCAACAGTTACAACTGCTCCTCCTACAGTTACAACAACAGTACCTCCCACTGTCCCAGCAACAGGTACATCAACGACAGATACTTCAGTAGTAGAAACAACAACAGCACTAGGTACCAACATAAACATTGAAGAGCTAATGAAGGCAATGAAAGAGTTAGAACTCCAAGTGTCAGAGCTAAAAGAGGCCAAAGAGAAATTGGCTAAACTAGAAGTAAGTTATAACAAATCAAAAATGATTGTGGCAGAAAGAACCAGAGAGGTAAAATCATTGGAAAACAAGGTGAGATCCTTAGGAAAGGATCTTTCTCTTCACAAACCTCTAGCAGAAATTAAAAAGATCTTGTGGACTTGGGCAATCCATCACTGATCAATGGAGATCAATACAAACAATCCATGAGCAAATTGAATTGATAGTACTAGCCCAAGTAGAGATTCAAAAGGCCATGACATTATTGGGACACATGCCTGAACAGGCCAACAGGTTAATACACTTTTTAAATACCCACACCAGTGAAGAACTAGCAGCACTGGAAATCAGAGATAGGACAGGCACCATTCAAACAGTCAAGAGAGTTCTGACCATGACGAACTTCATACAAAATCTGGAGAGGAAGTGCCAAGACATGCAAGTGGGGATAAATGCTTTTACAGAGAAGTTTACAGTTTTGCAGGAAAAGGGTCTGCCCAGTTTATTAACAAATGATCACAAACTGATGACACATGCAAACTATGCTCATAAGGTAAATACATATGTTGCTAATCAGATCACAACCTCATCAAGAACTTTAGAAGAAAGAGCACTCCCATCAGGACAGAGCCTGTATGACAATTTGGAAAATCTATTTTATATTGAACATGAAATAAAACATCTTTTCACAGTCCAGCCTGATTTCTTCATATACACTGATGCTGATGAGACTTTAAGGAAATTCAAAAGGCATCAATTGCCAGAAGACCAATGGTGGCAAAGAATGTTGGATATTTTATAAATATATCTTTAATTTCTTTTTATAGCTTTGGAAGGTTGAAATTTGGTATCGCAGGCCTTAAAGAAGAAAAAAACAGGGGACAGAAATCGGGTTGGAGAAATAGCGCATTAAGGCAACATCAGATACAGCCGAAAGGGCCAGCACAACAACCAAAAACATTAGCGGAAGGACCCCCCGGTTGACTCACCAGGTTCAAAAGTCAAACGCATCTCACCAATTGAACAGCCAACACACCAACATTTACTTATGCATTCATTTCTCCTGGTTTCCAACATCATTTACTTCTCCTGTAAAGTTGATGGATGAAGTTATTACTTGATATTTTCTCATTCAGATATTTTGTAAACACTTTTTGCATAAATACCTCCCCATGTGAAGTATTCGGGGTTGGTTGGTGATATCTTCTCTGGACTGCACTGTAACTTTGAGTATTTGTTCAATACAAAAGCTGTTGGATTTCATTGTCGCTGCAATATCTGAATGTGGAATTGATGCTCTGGGCCCTGCTATAGAATTCTTGTGTCATATTATGGATCAATAAGTTTCTCCTCACTTGTGCTTTACTGTTTATGCATTTATATACATCATATATGTTTCATGATCTTAATAATAGAGAAAAAGAATAACTCAGAATTTGTTTTTTTACACTCTGTGTTCAATATTTATTATTATTAATGTTTTCTTCAGAATCAACATAAATAGGAATTCTTAACTACTCCTGTTTCCCAGGTTCTTACCTATTGATTTAATGCTAAGAAATTCTTAATTGCTTCTTGGTCATAAACATTCACTTTCTTTCTGTCTGCATGTTGAAGGATTCTTAACTGCCCTCCAACCACAGCCTCCATACCATCTGATTCAGCTTATAAATTGTTCCATGAATGATTACCCTACTTTATAGTGCCTCCTTCTGTCAAAAAGACCATATCCAGTAGTTTATCCTCTTGGACTCCATTAGCCCAATGGATTGAACCTCTCAAACTTGCATCCCTGTTCTACAGAACACCACCATCCAAAACTCAAAACCAAACCTTTGTACTTCATAACTAGCCTAATACAATCTAAAAACAAAGCTAAATTACAAAGAGAGAGCCCTCTCTGGATGCAGATTAGCTATAATATGTGTCTAGAAGATTGGTCTATGGTTACCTCGGCCGTATTCCCTCCTTAGAATTTTCCTAGGGAACAACCTGAGTGATAACATCATTGGCGACTCCACTGGGGATCGAACCCAAAATCTCTGGTTTCGCAAACTAGAATGTTTGTTTGTTACTACTGTCTATCTTCTAAAGCTACATATGGATCCTAAAGTTAGCCAGGTAGCCTTTGAAACTGTTTTTGCCATGCAATTACAGGAGTAAATAAAAGCTGCTTCAGTCTATCTCCAGCCTAGTTTTAGACTTTGAACAGCTGCCCCAAAGACAAATCAGTTTCCTTCTTTCAATATATCTTTAGGAAAAATTCAAGATTCTCATGACAAAACTTCCTAGAAACATATTGTTAAAAGGATTGTATTCTTCAAAAATATCAAGGAAAAACAAAAAAATAGTCAGAAGCTGGCTCCAAAGAAGAAGACTCGTTATACCAGATCAAACCCGGATCGAAATCCTCCACTGATCTTTGAAAATCCTAATTTGATCCCTAAGAACCTTAGAAGCCAATATAATCAAGAAAATTCTGATGATTTAAACCTTAATACACCTCAGCAGAACCCTATCCAAAATGAGCTTATTGCTGGAAAATCACAAGTCCCTTCTGCCATAACTCTTGCTTCACCTAGTTCACCATCAGCACTCCAAACCATCTTTTCCACTCCTTCATCTACACCACATATTTCCATTGTTCTCCCTACTCTTCCAGCTGTTGCACTTGTCTCTGCAAACATGGAAAACCAATATGCTCCCTTACAGTTACCTGCAAATCCAGGGGCTATGCCTCAAGATCACTAAAGAAAAATCACCTATTTTGATGGTGCTGGTATGTACACAGCCCAACAACATATAAAGAAAATGACAGACTATTTTGAAAACTATGATATTGATGATGATGATGTCAGAATGAAAATTTTTGTCCAGAGCTTAATTGGTGATGTTAGGACTTGGTTTAGGGCCCTCCCTGCAAATATAATTGCTGATCCACAAGCCCTTTATAAGAATTTCCTAAACAGATGGGAAAAGAAAAAGGATCCCCTACACATATTATCAGAATATGAGAACTTGAAAAGAGGTCCACAAAAAAGTGTCCAAGATTATTGTGCCAGGTTTAATAATGTATACAATGTTATCCCTCAAAATCTCAGACCTCCACCAGACCTGGCCTTGATTAAATTCCTTGATGGATTTGACTCTGACATGGCTTACCAGCTTAGGGAAAGAGCTCCTCCAAGTTTAGAAGATATGCAAAGTATAGCTGTCAGTGTAGAGGCCAATCTGATTTCTAAAAGAAATCGAGCTAGATTTGAGAGAAGAACAACTTTTAAGGAAGAACCTTCTACATTTGAACAAAAACTAGATGCGATCATTAAAGGAATGGATAGACTTGGGGACAGAGTAGAAACCATTGAGAGGAAATCATCCTGGGAGGGTCAACCAAGCAAAGCTGCAAGAAATCCAAATTTTAGAAAAAATCAAAACTCCAACACTGGAAGAGCTGGTCCAGACCAAAGCATTAGGCCACCATTTCAAGAAAACTATGCTGAAGCTTCAACTTCTAGTGAGCCCGTGGAAGATACTCAGATTAACTTAATGGGACTCAATAGCGGACAACAAATTTTCCTAACCCAAGAAGACCAAGAGGCCTACACTTTAGGTCAGTTTCAAATTCAATCAGGGGAATAATTTGATTTTAAGGAAGGGTATGACACAGCTATATATGAGGTCCATAAACAGTATAACTTGAGGAGTAGGAGAATAGATATCTTTGATGACAACAAGTAGAAAGAAATCAAACAGCCTACCAGAGCCAAAAACAAGAACTCTTCTACACAAATCCCTCCTAACACAATTCCCAACTCAAACAGCCCAACTATTCAAGATGTTACAGATGGTCAAGAATATGATAAACAGTCTACAGCTTCCTTTCCTCCCAAAGAAAATGCAAAGGAACCTCCTAAAATTGATTTTGAGGTGGATTCAACTCATAACAACACTCCTGATAAAGAAAAAAGCATCGAAAACACAATAGAAAAAGAAAGCCTTGCTACCTGAAATGAAAAAGTTCAGATAGAAAAACCTTTTAACCTCGAAACCGAAATAGGCAAATTGAAGGTAGCCATTCTGTTATCCGAATTGGCTAAACATGATGTCTATAGACAACAAATCAGCGGATCACTACAAATTTCAGAACACAAAGATGCAGTGAATGTCTTGGATGACCAACCGGAATTAATTTTTGGTCCTGAAGTAAATGGCAAATCAATAGATGGAGGTGTTCCTCCTTTTTATGTGAGTCTAAATATTCATGACAAAGTACTTCATAATGCAATGTTTGATTCTGGGGCCTCTCACAATTTAATTCCCAAATCAGTGATGGAAAAATTGGAGCTAGACATAACCCAGCCATACAAAGACCTTTTTTCATTTGATTCTAGCCAAGTTAGATGCCTAGGATTGATTAAAAATCTCTGTGTATCATTGGTACAATACCCTGCCAAGACAATTCTAATGGATTTAGTAGTGGTTGATATCCCACCCAAGTATGGAATGTTATTAGCTAGATCCTGGGGTGCCAAGCTTCAGGGCTCTTTACAGCTTGACATGTCCTATGCCATTATCCTAGTCTTTGGTCAGTCAAAGAGATTATATAGGGAAACTTTGATGAAATATGTGGTCAGCAACCAAGAGAAGCCCTAAAATTTTCCCATTTATTCCATGCATTCTGATATGGACTCTTTCATCCTTTTCAATACTGAAATTTGCCCACCAACTGATAACAAGGTTATAATATCAGCACGAGAAAAAGTCATAAATGAAAAATCCAATGTTCAGATTCAAGAAATTTCTGTGACCAATGATAATACAGACACATAGGGGAAACCACATGAAACTGAAAATCCAAATCTGCCTAGTAAGCAAAACTTTGAAACTCCTAATGCTAGCAGTAATCAAGAAATCCTATGGTATCTAGAGTTTGATGGATCTGTAAATAAGCTAGGAGTAGGGGTAGGCATTTGGATACATAACATAAAAAATGATCATGCTGAAAGACATGCATATAGGCTGAATTTTAGGTGCTCAAACAACATGGCTGAATATGAAGCCCTCCTGCTAGGATTAAAATTGATCAAAAGCCTAGGGGCATCTAGGGTATCAATTTTGGGAGACTGATTTAGTTATTCAACAAATGAAAGGAAACTTTCTTGCAAATGATCTCAGGTTAAGATCATATAGAGGAGCAGCCATCGAAATACTCAACACCTTTTTGGAAACTCAGCTCACTAAAATCCCAAGGAAACACAATCTACATGCTCACAGTCTAGCAACTTTTGCCAGTACTTACAGATTACCATTTGAACCAAATCATAACTTTACAGCTGAGATTAGAAACAGACCAACTGTGCCTGACAATGTTAAAAACTGGTAAGTGTTTGATAATGACACTCAAATCAATAATTTCCTGACCCTCAAAGAAGAATTTTCCAGCACTAACATAGACACAAGCACTGCTCATGAACTTGATCAAACAGTCAATACTGAAATACACATTTCAGCTAAAACAGCAACTCAACTGCTACATCCAACAAAGTTTACTAGCAAAGAGTTGCAAGAGCTTAAAAAAATAGAATTTGAAGATATTGTTGGAGGTGAAGCTGAGGTGATTGAGTTGAAGGAAATTTGTTTACCTACAGGATTAGCTCCCCTTGAGGACATTTTTGACTCAAATGATATTCCAAGGAAACCCAAAATGCAGCCTTTAAATGCAGAAATTGAGGATTGTAATATAGGAACTCAGCAAAATCCTAGAATGATAAAATTGTCTAAAACTTGCCTCCTGGCTAGAAGCTGAAATATATTGAATTGTTCAAAGAATTTCAAGATGTTTTTGCATGAAGCTATGAAGATCTTAAAACCTATGACAATTCTGTCATCCAACATACAATACCTCTTAAAGAAAATAAAAAAAATTTCAAGCAAAAGCTTAGAAGGGTAAATCCTGTACTTCTTCCTCTCATTGAAAAAGAAGTCAAGAGAATGTGTGATGCTAGGATAATTGCACCCATTAGATTTTCTGAATGGGTCTCCAATCTAGTGCCCACTAGGAAGAAAAGAGGAGAGATCAGACTATGTGTTGATTTGAGAAACCTCAACAAAGTCTCTCTGAAAGACAACTATCCCCTACCCAAGATGGATCACATTTTACAAAGGGCAGTAGGTGCTTCAAGAATTTCACTGCTAGATGGATTCTCGGGCTTCAATCAGATCTTAGTTCACCCAGATGACCAAGACAAGACTGCTTTTACAACACCTTGGGGAACCTTCAAGTATGCAAAAATGCCTTTCGGACTCAAGAATGCAGGGGCAACATTTCAACGAGCCATGGACATAGCATTTGCTAAAGAAATTCATGATTTCTTAGTCATATACCTAGATGATCTCACTTCCTTTTCCAAATTAGACCAGCAACACCTAGACCATCTTAGACAAGTGTTTTTAATCTACAGAAAATATGGTATATCACTAAATCCTAAGAAGTCATTATTTGGCCTAGAAGAGGGCAAATTGTTAGGCCACATAATCTCAAAAGATGGTATAAGAATTGATCCTGACAGAATACAGACCATTCTGCAAGTTCCTCGTCCTAGAAACATCAAAGAATTGCAAGCTTTCCTAGGGAAGATCAATTTTTTAAGAAGATTCATACCCAACTTGGCTGAACTGATAAGATTTTTGAACAACATGCTAAAGAAAAATTCTAAGGTCAAGTGGACAATAGAAGCCAAACAAGCCTTTGAAGAAATCAAAATAGCTTTGACTCAAACACCAATCCTTACAAGCCCAAGGTTCGATAGGGACTTCATAATCTTTTCCTTTGCCTCAGAATACACTATTATTGTTGTCCTATTACAGAAAGATGACCAAGGATGTGGAAAGCCCATAGCTTTTTTCAGCAAAGCGCTTAGAGATGCACCTTTAAAATATCAAATCATGGAAAAACAGGCTTATGCCCTTGTAAAAGCCATTAAGGACTTCATAGTGTATATCTTATACTCTCATGTGATAGCTTATGTGCCAAATATTGTTCTCAAGGATATTCTAACTCAAGAAGGAGTTGAAGGGAAAAGGGGCAAATGGATTGCTACCATATTGGAATATGACATTGAAATTAAACCAACAAAGCTAATAAAAGGACAAGGATTAGCAAAACTTATGACTGAAACCAATTTTCAGGCCCTTGACATCAATGAAATGGATAATGAACAGGAGATGACGACTCCACAGATTAATCAAGCCTTTTTACAATCACCTTGGTATGCTGACATAATTTACGTATTGTTAAACCTGCAGACTCCTCCAGGGTTATCCGGAACTAAGAAAAGATTTCTGAAAATGAAGGCTTCAAAGTTTTGTATTATAGATGATGCTTTGTTTTGGAAAAATCATGAAGGCATTTTACTCAATTGCTTAACAAAGGATGAAATGGACAAAGTATTGAAATAATTTCATGCAGGGGACTGTGGTGGACATTTGTATTGGAAATCAACTGCTCATAAAAACCTAAGGGCTGGATTTTATTGGCCCACCCTATTTGCTGATGTAAAAAAGTTTGTCACTACTTGCCACAAATGCCAAATTTTTGAGGGCAAGAAGAAGCTTCTACCTCTGCCCCTCATGCCAATTTCCACTGAAAGACCATTTCAACAATGGGGTTTAGACTTCATTGGGGAAATTCACCCTTCATCCTCTGGCCAACACAAGTGGATCTTTATTGCCACTGATTACTTAACCAAATGGATAAAGGCCATACCTTGTAGGCAGGCCAATGATTCAGTAATAATACAATTCTTAGAGACCAACATCCTGTCTAGATTTGGTTGTCCAGAGAAGATTATAACAGATAATGTTGATGCCTTTAAATCGAAGAGAATGATCAATTTTTGTCACAAGTACCACATCACCTTAGGTCACTCCACAACATATTACCCTCAAGGTAACGGTTTAGCTGAGTCATCCAATAAGAGATTAATCAATATCATTAAGAAAGTATTGGAAGAAAACAAGAAAAATTGGCATAAAAAGCTTATCAATGCACTATGGGAAGACAGATTGACCACAAAGAGATCCATTGGAACCAGCCCATATGAATTGGTTTATGGCATGGAGGCTAGATTCCCTTCATCTTTGGGAATCCCTGTGATAAAATTACTACAAGAGCTGTAAGCAGAACCCAACAACATTCAAAGAAGAATCAATCAAACTATTCATTTATAGCAGACTAGAGAAGAGGTGTATCAAAGATCTCAGGTTCTACAGGAAAAGATAAAGAAGATATTTGATAAAAGGACTAAAGCAGAGGATTTTTATATTGGAGAAAAAGTTTTGAAATGGGACTCAAGAAGGGAAGATAAAGGAAAACACGGGAAGTTTGACTTCCTATGGAGAGGACCTTTCATCATCCATGCTGTACAAGGAAACAACACCTATTTTTTAAGAAGCCAGGATGGCACAGGAATAGAAGATGGACCAGTTAATGGTCGGATGCTCAAGCATTATTTTGATCCAGTTTGTTGATATATCAACAGTCTAGTTTGTACATAAAAATGTTTACTTTCTGTAGTTCATTACAACAATAAGATAGGAAGGAAGATCTAGGGAACTTTAAGAAGAAGTCTAGGAAATGTGCCACCTTTTTGTGTTACCTTTTTGCTTCAAACAAAAGTTGAAGAGGAATATTTGAGAGCTCTAAATATCAGAAAAACAGTGAGACAAATTATCCCAAAACAGAGTTGTAATTGTTTGAAAGAGCTTATCAGAAATGTATATATGTTGCAGAGGTGCAGTTTTGTTACTTACTGCAAAGGAGAAATTTCAGAATACAACAAGAGTTGAACATAAGGCCATCTGACCTGCTGTTCTTGACTTTTCACCAGGAAAAGCCATCCCCAAGTGGAGCCACTGTTAGGTTCCTATACCAATAGGTGTCATTTTTCATGATTGACATTGATAAGGCCTAATATGTTTAAACCTTTGGCTGGTTGCAAAGGTGTTCTATATTCCAAAGAAAACAAAAAATTAAAAAATGAAAAGAGGGTATGCCCTAAAAGAAATATCAAAGGGCAAAAAGAATGAATTGGTCAAAAGAAAAGAAATGAACCCCAAATAAGACCAGGAAAGTGTGCCAGTCCAGAATTCCACTACTATCCTATTTTTGCAGAAAATTTCATTGTGTGCAATCAGTTGACTTGTGTCATAGTTGATGGATGGCCTAACAGCTCAATCTTGGCTAGGTCCATATTTAAATTTACTTGTCTTAGAAATAGAGAATAAAGTCTGTCCAAAACAGTTCAAGCATTGGCAGACAAATAGCTAGGTAGAGAAGTAAAGGGTCTCAACAGCTAAATCTGAGCCCTGGAAGAAATAAGGGCAGACTTGGATAGGATGGAAGCTAAAGGAAAAGAAAAGAGCAAGGGTTTTCCAGTTCAAATGCACCCAAGGAAAAAGGAAGAAAAAATGTTAGGAACAATAGGCTGGGTAGGTAGTTTTGATGTTGCAGAAGCAGGTTTATGAGAAATTTTGTCTTTCAAAGATAACTCATCTCTCATGAATATCACAAGCACAATGGAAATGGTTTGGCTACAAAACAAATGGAGCATGACTAACTTCCCTCACTCTTCTCCCAAAATTACTCACTAACCTCCCTCCAAGGACACCGAGATCTGCTCAGTGCTCCTAGTTCACTCCATTTCATGACAAAGACTAAGTAAAACTCTGTTTTCACTTAGGACAAGGAAGCCACATTTCTTGTGTAAAATGCTTTTCTTCCCTGAGGCTAAGTTTCCCAAACTTCTTAGCTTGGTGTCCTTTCATCTCCCTAAGCCTAAGTTTTCACTTTAAACTTAGCACTTTTTGTTTAAACATATTTTTCATATTAACATATTAACTTTATTATATAGTTCCTATATAAGATTTTTCCCCATCCCTGTACTATATAAAATACATAAACAAACCCCGAAATTTTAATATCCCACCCCGAGCTTAGTTATAAGCCATATATTAATGTGTTAAGGGGGTCCAAGGTTTATCCGAAACCTTATGGACAACCCTCCCTGCACAAAATATGGAAAAATTGATTAACACCTGGTTAATCAATAATCTAAACCCCCGACAGCCAATAGGAATTCCCCTGATACAAATTAAATCATGGTTTATTACCCGGCTCCCTACGTAATAAACAACCATCATCTCCAGTCCCCGACAACCGTTGGATTTGGGCTTTCCCATCCAACGGCCCACAACAATATCGGAACCCCTCCGATGGCCGATGATTAGCGCCTGATGAAAAGCGGTATTCCTGCCGTACTGTGGGCCGCGTGTCGCTCGCCCGGTGCCATCGCATCCCCTCCGCCCGAAACAGCTTTTGCCCAAAAGCAGTGTGGGGAATACCATATACCGCCCCTGCTCAACCCCCGATGATGTCACCTCCACATCATCACCCACGTCATCTGCCACCTCACCTCCACGTCATCACCCACATCACCCGCCACGTCACCCTTCGTACCTCGCTACACGACAAAAATTACGTCATGCTAACGTCACCCAACAAAAAGCACCAAAAGCCCGCGAAGCCGAAATTGTGTTAAAAAACCCGTGAAAGTGATTGTTTTTGTCTATTTCTATTCGTTGTTTTACGGAACCTGTGCATGCAAATTACGACGAACTTGCCACTAGAACTCCAGTCCGTCACCCTGGCCACCATAATCCGGCATCCTGCTCTGCAAATCATTGTCCAACCTGTTAGCACTTGAGATTTCACCTAGGCTGAGATAGACAAACCTCAAAGCTACATCAAACCATTTCACCTCG
>APFE030255810.1:11001-35562 GCA_000404065.3 Pinus taeda
AAAAAAAAAAAAAAAAATTCCTAGTACTGCTCTTTGGCATGTCGCTGGTGCATTACATAACCCAAAAGGAAGCACTCGGTAGGAAAAAGTTCCCCATGGACAAGTAAATGTGGTTTTATCCTGATCCTCAAGTGCTACCTGAATTTGATTATAACCATTAAAACCATCCAAGAATGAGAGATACTTTTTACCTGCTAATGTATCTAATACCTGATCTATAAAGGGTAAAGGAAAGTGATCTTTCAAGGTTGCTTTATTCAATTCTATGTAATCAATGCACACTCTCCATTTACCATTCTTTTTAGGCACAATTACCAAAGGAGAAACCCATTGGCTATCTAAGATTGGGTAAATGAAGTTTACATTGAGTAATTTTTGGAGCTCTTCTTTCACAATCTCCCTAATATTTGGATTCATTCTTCTTTGAGGTTGTCTAATTGGTCTACTGTTTTCCTCAATATAGATATGATGGATACAAGTCTAAGGATCAATGCCTTTTATGTCGATATACTCCTATGAAAATGCAGCAGAATGCTTCTATAATATCTTGGTTAGCTCTTCTTGTTATTGTTTCTCCAAGTTTTTGTTTATGTTCAATGTTCTACTTGGAAAAATTTCAATTGTAGAGCTACCAAACTCTTCCATAGAATAGAGAGACATCTACCTAGATGACAAGTATTCAACATTAGATTTTTCCTGGAATTGTGCATAATCATATTCTGAAGATGTTTCAAAATTTTCCAATGTGTTCAAAATTTGACTATCTTCACTAATTTCTGATATAGTAAAGATAGGCTAGATAACATCTTCATCATCGATCCATTCCTTGTCATCTATTTCTATGATTGCTTTTGCTGGAGGATACAAAGTAAATTTATTTGTTGAATTACCATCAGAAATGTACATGTCACCAAATCTACAACTAATAAAAGCATCAGTTGTGGCCAGCCAAGGTCTTCCTAATATGAGTGGGTGTCCTCCTAGATTATTCTTGGGAGTTAAAATCATGAAGTCAACAGGATATTCCCAAAAATCTAAGAAGACTGAAATATCTTCTAGCACACCATCTGGTTTGATTACTGATCTATCTGCAAGTTGCAGTAAGGTAGGTGTGTAAAGAAGGTTAGGAAGTTTAAGCTGCTCCATATTTTGTCTACTCATAATGTTTATTGTTGCCCCTAAGTAAATAAATGTGTTTGGAATTTCAATCCCATTTATGTGTGTCTTGACAATTGGACTTCCTGGATCCACATATTTCTGCATGGCAATTTATCCCATCATGATATCTGTTATCTTTCCTACCAGGTGAATTCTTTTTGTTTCTCTTGGTTTTCTTCCTGGACTATTGATGCTCAACTCCTTTATTGTCTTAGCTAGAATAGGAATTTCTCTAATGGCTTGTAACAAAGGGATTTTGATACAAACATTATTCAATTCATCTAGGAAGTCATAATTGGGCAACAAGATCTATTTTTCTACTGCTCTATCAATTTGTAATATCTCAAGAAAAGGAGGTGTAGAAGTAGATGTTGGTTGCTCAATTATGGGAGTTGTGTTTATTGATTCTTTTTGTTTTTCTTTTTCAATGTTTTGGTTTTGGAGGGATGTCCCCTCAAAACTTTTATTAACTTTCAGAGAATCTTCCTCAGAAGCTTCTTGTTCTTGAATATCTATAGAAGGTTTTTCCTTTTCTAATATCCTACCAGATCTAAGTTGAACATCATTAAGATCTAGAGGAGCAATCGTATAAGTAGGAAATTGTTGTCCTTCTACCATATAAGCATTCTGCGGGTTTTTAATATTGGGGTTCAGCAATGGTTGGGCTTGTAGTTGATTTGGTTTTTGTTGAAATGGAAGTAAGAGTTGAGGATTTTGACTTTGTTTTAGAGGTTGTTGTGGAAATGGCAATGAAAGGTGAAGGGCTTTGATTTGGAAGTTGTGGTTGTTGATTTTGCTGCTGATTTTGCGGGGGAGGATAGCTCTGATAAGATGGAGGATATTGATAATATTGAGCAAATCTCCCATAAGGATTTTGTACCCCTTGTGCCCATGGTTGAGATTGATACTGAGTTTGAGGTTGAAGCCAATGTTGCTGCCAAGAATTCCAGTTTGGTGGGGGCTAAAAATAAGTTGGAATGTTAAATTCTTGATTTTGTTGCCCTTGCCAAGGTCTTCTTGCAATAAAACAAAGAGGTTCTACATAATTTGGAACTGTTTCTTCTTGAAAGATAGCCTTAAGACCTGGGATTGAAGGAAAACCATTGGTCTCATGACTTTCTGAACAAATCATACAAGTTTCTACAATTTTTGCTCTAAAGGGCATTCCCTTATAGCATGTTTCTTTCTACATTTTGGACAAAAGATGGCTAAAGCATCAGCCTTTGTTTTCTGCTTGTTTTGGATTTTGAGGGTGTCTAGCTACTCACTAAGGCTCCCCTAAAATATCAGTTTTAAACTCATCAAACATATTGCCAATTTCAGCCCTACTTACAGATCCAGTTGCAAATTTGTTCGCTCTAACAAGAGAAGGATCTCTTGGTCCTTTCCTAGTTTTAGATTTCCCTCTTGAGAGATGGACACATATTTCTGCTATGTCACTCAATGGGAGTTGAGAGATGTCTCCCTTCCCCATCATGTTAAGGATATCTATCCATTCCTCTCTAATGGCCTTTAACAAAAGAGCTTTCAAAGTTTCTTCATCTAGATTGTTCATCTTAGCTCTTTTCAAATTATAGTTAAATCTCTCAAACAAATCCTATAAGTTTTCATCTTCCTTTTGCATCATTTTGAACACTTCATCCTTATGATTGGTAGGCATACAATAATCCAAGTATCTATCCAAAAATGCTTGTTTCATGTCATTCCAAGTTCTAATGGATTGAGTGACTAACCCCATAAACCATTTCAAAGCAACCCCTTTTAGTGCTGAAGGGAATAGTTTGAGTTTTTGAGAATCTTCTAGATAGTCATAGGTTTTGCACAAGACTTCAAACTCAAACAAAAATGTTTCAAGATCCTCACTTCTCAACCCATAAAAGTTTGGGAGGACAGATGGTGAAATGTTTTTCATTGTGTTATGTGTTTTCTCATCTACTATAGGGAATCCAAATGAGTTATCTACTTCCCTATTTCCTTTGCCTCCTCCAATATTACCTATACCTCCTCCATTGTTACCTCTACCTCTCCCTCTACCCCTCCTCCAAATAGTGAGAATTCTCCATCTTGTTCTTCTTCTGCCATTATAGTTTCTTCATAGTCCTCTGGTTCTTCTATTAATGGATTATGGGAGAGAGTTTCTACTTCTTCTTCTTCACTAGGTATTCCTACTTCCTTAACTACAATAGAAGTGAAAAAGGTTTTCTCTCCTAGGTTTGTTTGAGATGATGTAGGAGAATCATTTGCTTGGATTTCTGCCTCTTGAATTCCAGGAATTCTAGGGCTAGGAGTATGAGTTTAGGATGAAGGTATATCTTTCTAACTCTTCGTGGAGTAGGTGGAGTTGTGGAAATCGAACTTCTGCCCCTAGCTATAAATCTACCCCTAGAGTCTCTTTCTCTATGCATGTCATTGTTTTGTTTTTTTTTTTTTTTTTTTTTTTTTTTTTTTTTTTTTTTTTTTTTTTTTTTTTTTTTTTTTTTTTTTTTTATGAATGTAAGAAGTAAGTCTACCTAGTTACACTTCACTGGCAATGGAGCCAAAATGTTCAGTCAATTTAGTGTCCTAAATTTCTACATAAATCATCAATCTGGGTAACGTAAACTGATGAAGTGTAGTGCACTATATGTGCTAGATGACCCTTTCTTACCTCACTATTTTTGAGTTTATGTTTGTTTTGGGGTTTTGCTCTTTTGATTCCTAATGTTCTGCAATGTAATCAAAATCTTAATCTATTGCTGCTAAGAACCTAGAGAAATGAAATGGAAGCTAAAAGTACTTTTAGGTCAAATTTGGAAGTAAAGTCTGTAAACAAGAAAATGAAAACAGAGCTTCTCTTCTTGCCATTATGATTGTTTCCAAAATATGAACTGAAAGGAATTTAAAACTACTGTCTACTCAATTACAAAACCAAATCTTAAATGAGAAAATGAGGTTGCAGTTATCTATGATAAACCAAAAACGAAATACTGGAAATAAGATTACTTCTACTATCTAATCTACTTGCAAAATTAAAGCTTAATGAACAATTGAAGATGGAACTGCAACTAAACTAAGTGAAGAAATAGAAATGAAATTGCAATTATTCTATTATGAAAGCAAGGCTAAATGAAGTATTGCTGTCACTCTGCTACATAACTTAGGGAGAACTACCTCCTTATGATAGCAATCTTGATAGATTTCATTCTTCATCATTCTAAGAAAAATAAACATGAAAATGCAAAGAAAGTCTCATTCATAAATAAAACATTTCACCACTTAGTTTTAGGATTAACCTTCAACTAAAAGGGTTCTTGGAAATATCCATTTATATCATGAGTTACTAAACTGATAAGAAAATGGCATTGAACTACTTAACTCAAAAATTGATGAACATAAATGAAAGACTCATTCATAAATACAATGTTTCACCATTTAGTTTGAGGATTAACCATCAACGAAAGGCTTTTGGAAACATTCATTTATATCATGAGTGACTACACTAATAAGAAATTGGCATTGAACAGCTTAATTCACAAACTAATGAACAGAAATTGTAATGAAAGACTCATTCGTAAATACAACATTTCACCATTTAGTTTGAGGATTAACCATCAACGGAAGGCTTTTGGAAACATTCATTTATATCATGAGTGACTGCACTAATAAGAAATTGGCATTGAACAGCTTAATTTAAAATCTAGAAACTAAGGAATAGCGGATGAAATAAATCAAGTTATGCTACTGACATCAACTTAAAACTACAGTTAAGAGACTAGAGAGCAATGAAAACCAAAGGGTTATTCTACGCTAGAATACAACTACTCTGAGTTAGTGAAAACGAATGACACAAGCTACAATATATAGAGTTAGAAAACGATTATGAACATGATTAAAAACACATAGTGAAATTACAACTAAACTTAAGAAAAAGACAAACAGAAATAAAAACATGTACCCTTGACCACACAAGGGCCCTCTGCAAGGTCTCGGATTATCTACGCAGAATCAACACTTCACAAGCACTTCAAGCATCCATTTAAAATAGAGTTTTTATATTAAAAACAGAGCACTGAGTTCTTCAAGCTACAAGCGGAAATCTAAACTATTACATCAGCAAAAACATGAACTTGTTCTGCGTTCTAAACACTGGTATTTATAGGAAAAATATACAATTGTTTGAAGAGAGAAATCGGTTGTATCAAAACACGTAGATAGGTAAAGTATCCAGAATTCTGGTCTTCGGTTGCCTTAAGACAAAAATCTTCTAATAGTGGTTGTTGGATTCTGTTTATGCAGGTGGCAGAAGAGGTCCTTGGATTGAGGAGACTGCCTCAGATCCATTACTGAGAATCGTGTGAAAACAGAGTTCTAATTGCCATAGGATTCTTCATTTGACCTCCGTTTGACCGGAGTCCTCTTCATCGATCTTGGCCAAATGGATAGGATACCATCCATGCTCTGACGTTTTCCAAGCTACCCATGTGGTCTGTTTCCTCTCTTGACACCTGTAACCTACAAAAGCATGGAGATGGCTGCAGAACAGTCGATAAGTTGTGGAATGTGGCTACGTTCCGTAGCTGAAAAACAAAAACCTATTCAAATAACAAGCATAACAATATAACTTGTAAATCACTGAAATATAATCCTTGAAGCAATGTGTAATGGCTTTTGATAACTAAGGATGCATTTTTCATGGAAAAGCAAAGGAAGAAGGATGAGAAAGTTGTTTAAGAGAGGCAGTTTTAGAACTCAACACTATATATTAAACTACATTAAATCCCTAATGGCATTCTTAAAGCCTAAACCTAATACATTATATGTATTAAAATCCATTAAACAAAGCCTAATGTTCTAAACCCTAATGTTCAAACCTACACCTAAACCCTCTCGGGTTATGTTCTACATAGAAAAACATTAAATCCTAGCCCTAAATACCCCTCGGTCTATTTCATAAGACAAAACAATGCAAAATAATTAAAATCACAGTCCTAAACCGCGTGAGTTGGAGACCACAGTGGAGGACATGTGACCATGTTAATAGATTGTCGAAGATATATATAACTGCAGGCGCCTAAATCGCTAGCTAAACAACAGACATTCACTACATCAAAACTGTGGCATGTGACCGCCACTACAACTGTCACCGCTACTGCCAACCGGAACCGCCGGAGGATAAGCCGTTGGGATAACCATGGGTTTTGAAACCTGTTTACATGCACAGTCAATGCCTCCCCTCAGTTAGGCTAACCGTTACAGCTTTCGAGCCTATTATAATGTTTTGTTTGGGTTTTTTGTTTGTTAAAAGATTTTTAATTAATTTGAATGCCTAAACTAGGCCTAAGGTGTCCACTAAGGTGGCAATCAAACCCTAATTCAACCTTCAAATCAGCTTGTGCATCTCCATATCAAGCAAAGGAGGTTATTATGCATTTGCAGGCTTATAAGAGGAAAATTCTTCATTGGAGAACGAGAGGGGAGTACTTTCAACTTTTGTATGCAGCTTCTGGAGGTTAGAGGCGAATCTTGTTTTCTGAGTTTCGGGAGCATCGGGAGTCGAATTTAGAAATCGTAAGCGGTATTGGAAAGATGGTTCAGAGAGTTATCTGATGACAGTGACTAGAAGTGCCTGTGATCACATTCGGTCTAGTCTTTTCACTGTGTAATCCACTTCTTCTTTCTCATTCCTAATAAAACGGTCACCCATCTTGAAAGCAAACCCAGAGACGTATTCCATCAAGGGAGAACTTCGTAATCACTATCGTTGTCTAGTATATTTGTGTTTTCACTATTTACACTTTTGTTTTGCATCTTTCTTATGGTTTATCACCCATCATAAAGTGTTCTGCTCCAGCAGTTTTCCTCGTTTTCTGTGTTTTCAATTATCATTCAAACTCACTAATGGCTAATCAATTCTACATCAGTTTTACTATATGATCATATCAGATCAACATTGCTTGATAAAATTAATCTATAATGAGAATTTCTACATTGTGATCTTATTTAAAGCTCGAAAATCTACACACATGTGCCAAGTTCCATCTTTCTTAGGTACCAATACAATTGGTGAACCACATGGCAAAGTAGAAGGACAAATTACTCCTTTATCTAACAATTCCTGGACTTGTTTTTTAATTTCTAAACTTTCCAGAATTGGCATTCGATACATACCAATGTTTGGGAGTGGACAGTCTTGTTTTAGCTGAATTTCATGCTAAATTCCTCTTTTTGGTGGCAGTCCCTTTGGTTCTTGAAACATGTCCCCATATTGATTAACCATATCCACCAATTCAGCTTTCAACTTCACATCATAGCCTGCAAAGGATTCTTGCTCCGTGTCATTCTTCTTCTTGATCATGAGGAGCACGAGACTCTTACTAGAATTAATCAGTCATTTCATTTCACCTGTGCTTGCCAAAGACAGACTAAGCTTTCTACGATGAGCTCTCACAATGTATACCACTCCATCTTTGAACAAATGGTATTTGTTCTCAAATCTATGGAAAATGGCCTTCATGTCATACAAATACGGACTTCCCAACACAATTCCTAAGATATCCAATGGCACAACATCTAATTCAACTTAATCAATGAAATTAGTGATGATTGCAAATCTGAAAACAAATTTTCCTGTGACCTGCAAATTGGCATCCTTAGTTATCCAACCCAACGAATATGGTTTATGATGAGGCACGGTTTCCATATTCAATTTCTTGACTAAATCCGAAAAAAATTAAGTTGGCCTGAGATCCATTGTCAAACTGTGTATCGATTTTGTATGCTTGGAAATAACTCGAATATGGAATAGCTCGATTCGATTTTCCTCATTTGAAACATTGTGAGAATTATTTGTTGTGTTGGTACTTGTTATTACTGCCTCTTTGCTGACCTCTTTGCTTGCTTTTGCCAAGGCTTTTCCTTTGGTGACTGTGGCTGCAACTTTTGTTTTATCCCCTGAGTCTAAACCCAAGTCTTTTTGAGCAATAGCATTGGTCTTATGTTTCCCTTATTGTTGAATTTCTTCAGTCATAATTCTAGATGAAGCTTGCAGAAATTTGCTTCATCATGTCCTTCCTTGTAACAATTCTTGCACACGGCTCTCTCCCCTTCTTTCTTAATAGAAGCATTTTTCTTCTTACCTTCTAGTAGGTTGGAGCTTCTTCTTACCTTCTTCATGTATATTTTTCCCTCTTGCTTCGAGGTGTGTAGCTTGAACATAGACCTCATCAAGATTCGTGGGACTTAACATAAGAATGGTATCTCGAAGATAGCTACGCAACCCTCCTAAGTATTTCAGCAAGATATCTTGTGATTGTAAGTCTACTCCTAGCATAAGAGCTCTTTTCCTAAACTCTTGAGTATACTCTTGCACATTTTGACCTTTCAACTGTCTGAAATTTTTCCAATTCATATTGGATTTTTGCATATGAGCTAAAGGGTAGAACTGTCTTTTTACAGCAGCAACGAAATCAAACCAAGTAATATAGATCTTACCATGTTTCTTGATCTCGTCGTGAGTCCTTGCATCCCACCATACAAGTGTTGCACCCTCCATTCTCAATGAAGCCAACTAAATCTTGATATCATCCTCTTAAAGGTTCTGAATTCTAAAATACACCTCCAGCTGATGAATCCAGTTATCCATCTTCTTTGCATTAACTTCTCCATTGTACATAGGCAACTCAAATTTAACATCAAGCTTCAGAAAAGGTGATTTACCAACCCCTTTTTAAGAATGAAGATAAGTATGAGTAACAATGGTATTAGTGGAAGAGTTTGAAGATGCTTTCGAAGAAGGAGATGAAGAAGATGGTGGAGATGGTGGAGGTTTGCCCCCATTCCCATTATTTCCTTTTCCTTTATCTTCTTTTTCATTACCTTCTCATGAAGAGCTTTCTCCATTGGTAGGCTTGGAACTTTCTCCTTGTAATCTGATATTCCTCTCTTCATAGAGGACCTTAACCATCTCTATTATATCAAGGAAATCCTTTCTGAAGGTCTTCTCATCTTCTGTCATGATAGGTTCTCCTTCATGAGACATGGTCTCTGAAGACTCAACTACAACTTGAGTTTGTACTAGTGTTGGAATCTCAACTGCAACTTCTACAACTTGAGGCTGAATTGGTGTACAAGACTTTGGCAACCTTTCTCTTCTTCCACTTGACCCAACTTCAGGGCTTTCAACCAACTTTCCTTCACCTCTTTTGAGCTTTAACCTTGTAAGCATGACATAAACTTGCAAACAATTAAACCCTTCTTTCACAAAGCAAATCTAGTAAGAAAAACCAATGCTCTAATACCAACTTGATCTAAATTGGGCAGATTAGTAATGTTGTGCTAATTCCCCATTCAAAAATAAACCCAAGATGCTTATCATTTGCTTTTTCAAGTGCTTAAGGATTCAAAACTTTTGCATAATTAACAAATTCCCATGAGATTTTCTTGTGTAAATGTTATAAACAATTTCACATAAAAACATATGTTGAACAACAACAATATAACAACAATGAACATCAATATACAACACACAAATAGAACATGATAAAGGAGTTCACCCCTCCTTGGCTATGTCTCTTTGGTCCAGCTTCTAATGGATTGGGCCTCTCTATTATGCTCAAATTACATCAAAACTATGTTTTCAATGCTCAAATGCCTCTAAAACCTGTCTCAATGAGTTCAAAATACTCAAAAATGGCTATCTAGCCTCTTTTTGCATCCAATTTGGATAAGAACTTAAGGAATTATAACTTCTCCTAGTTCTCCCACTATTCGTTCCACAAAATGCTTCAAAACTGGTAGAAAACTACAAACTAGCCCCAAAATCTGCTAACTGGGCAATAATTTTTCCGCACCGCAGGCTATATCCTGTCAGGCTTATCACAGATTACAATTGGCAGGTTTCGGCAGGTGAAATGTCTTGTTTACCCAGTGAAATGTTGCAATTGCGATATCGTAGACCTGCCGAAGTTTTAAACTGTGACATATAATGTTATCACGTCCACGGTCTTTCACACTCGGGACTTAACTTGTGCCAGGGACGATTCTTGTTACTTTTATGATTGTGATATGCAATTGCATCGCTAACCTTGTCAGGGCTAGGACTGATACTTGTTCTCTGGTCCCTTTCACTGATTGCAATTGCAATTTGATCTCATCGCAACCCAACCTACTGGGGGATGATTCGAGACACCTTTTCCACTTACCTCTGTGATATGTGATTTGTGAGGAATAATGGTGGGCTACCACTCGGCGCCTCCTTATTCGCTGAAAACTTGCCACATCCTCCCAATCCTAACATGTAGGCAAGTCAAATCAGAACTTTGACTTGCTCTAACTTCTCCATACGAAATCAGATTTGAGTTTCGTTCACACAGTTGGATTCAAAATGATGAGCTCGTCAATCTGAAGTTGATTTTGATAAGATTATGACACTTTGATTTTTTGAGCATAATTCTAAGTACTTGATAATCCAAGAACTTAGTCACATACTCCTCATTTGTCATTGATCCCATCTCTAGCTCATAGAATTATTTGGCCTTACCATCGTAGTACCTTTTTGACAAATACTTCTTCCTCAAAAGCCTCTTAAACTCATGCCAACTCAAGTCCTTCGTCCAAATGTATCTAACCCACTTCACATCTTACAATCGAATATCTGTTTTACCTTTCATGCCGAAGATATAAATTTTGGCCTTCATGTTTTCTGTGTACTCATGTAACTCAAATAACTTGTTCATCCCAATTATTCAAGCCTCTGCATCTTCTGGTTTCTTCATGTCTCCATCAAAAGTAGGTGGCTTTTCTTGATTAAACTCATCTAGAAAATATCCCCTATTACTCCTTCTGTAAGTATGATAACAATGACGATCATGATGCCTATCATAACCAAAAATAGAATAATACATGTATCCATCACCTCTCCTATCCAGAGTATCTAGTAATCTGCCATATCTAACCATTTCATCTCTATTCAACCTGTGACCACCATGAGACCTACTGCCATATGCCCCATTATCTTTTTCCTCCTGTCCATGGATGATCCGAAGTGGCCCCTGTCACTGCAATTCTGACAACTTTGAAGGAGTATTGCACTAACCTCTGCTTGTTTTTCTTATGCCTACATAATTTTGTCATTTTCCACCTTACAACTCCTTATTTCTTCCTTCAATCTTCTCAATGTGTCTGCTAAATTAGAAGAGTTCCCAACACCACGCTACTCATCTAATTCATAGGGAGAATATTTGTAGTCTACCATATTACTAGTCATTTTGATCTTTTTCCTGCAAAGCACACTATGTTAGCTAAACCAAATCACAATAAACCAACTTACCTTAGCAAAATTGGGGGAGGATATCTCATCTGCAAGATCAACCAATCAACATAGTACATGTATAACATAATCATTACATCATATATACATTTAAAACATAAGCATATAACCATATAAACATCATTCTAACTAGAGTCTGGTCATCAATGCATGACCATATCAACTACACATACCATGACCTCACGCATGACAACAACAACCTCACCAATGTATACTGACAATACGCAAGCATAAAGAGCATGTAACCAATCATACACTCATGATGAAACACTTCACAACAACAAAATCCTATTTCACATGGCGACATCAATACAACCATGACCGACATCATGCATATGCAACAAGCATATAGACTACAAGGATGATTAACACGTGAAATCGACATGAATGCATGACCGACACACACCGCCCATCCAGTCCGAGGGGTGAACCATGCTTTGAGACCACTATGTAATGCCCTCCTCCCACATCTACCCAACTAACCGCCCAACCGGGTTAAACATGTGACAAGAGGCTACAACCTCCTAGGTGACCTTAAGGAAGTGGAATTGACGAAAACACACTACAAATACCTTCCACATCAGCAATAGAACTCCCAAGATCCATCCCAACCACTCAAGTAGCCATCCCCTGGGTCCCATTAAATTTTTAGACCATTAAACCCTCGTACACTCCCTTGATATGGACATGCATGCGTCTAGAGGGCTCTGGATACTCCCACAACATGGTATGCCAACGTCCAGGGACTTTTCTACTTAGTGCTATGCATGCGTCCCCAGAATTTGAGCCACTCTAGGTCACTACCCAGAACTAAGTGACATCTTCATAATAGAAGATAATAGTGGAATGATGATACAAATGCAAATACTTGAACAAGGGCTGAACTGGACCCTTACTAACCATGATAAGCATTTTGTTAAACATATCACACATATGTAATCTACAAGAGTAAACAACATATCTGAGCATAGGGGTCTCATACTTATCTAAGAATTGCTAAGAAGCATTGTTCCCTTACATCATTAGCTGCATTATCATCTTTTAGGTCATAAATACATTGTTCATTCATTTACAAATCAAAACATGAGGAGAGACATACACCATCACTGTCATAAAACATGCTTATAACCAGTATAATAACTACAGAAATGTCAAGGATACATCAACCTTAGAACCCACATATAAACCAATACATTTATATGTAAGATATCAAGGAAATAACCTCTTATTAATGAATGCAAAATCCAACCTAGGATGGGACTACCACATTCCACCCGGCCATAGAATGGCTGAGCCAATTCTCTCTTCAACCATTCACCCCCATGCCATGTTCCAAGTATGAATGTTGTACTCAAACCAAAAGAACCAACCAGGGCATCACGAGGCTAAACCACTTCACCCTTATTAATAGAAATCAGGCTTTACTGCAATCCACACCAAATCACTAGGCCAACACAATAAACATGTAATAACAGGCTTTATCATGATCTCTACTAGAACACTAGGCTAAAACAAGCATGGATGCCACCAGATTTATCCACCTACAATGTGAGGAATTTTCTTGTCTCCTAGTCTCTCAGGCTTTACCACAATCCACAGTTTGATCCAGGGATCACAAGGCCCTAAACCGAGACACCACCCTCTAGGCTTTACCGTATATACCGCCATTCACAGGAAAGGATTCCTATGCCTAATCAAGCGAAAACACCTTTAGGATTTACTGTATATCTTTCCACTAAGTGGTCGAGGATTCCTAAGCCCACCAAGGCAACACAAAACATAACTTTACCGCAACCCACAGTCTGGTTTAGGGGTTACTAGGCCATGTGTTCTATTATTCAGAGATCCACCTAACTCAACTTCGAATCCATCCTAGAATCTAGCTCAACCAAAACATGAGAACACCATCACACCATGGCTATCAAAAAATGGCAAGGCTAGGCTAAAAACGCTGTCACACCTGGAAAAAACCATGCCATAACAACAAATAACCACATGCAATACCATGCATGCCAAATATAGCAAGGAAAACACACATCCAAATTGATACTTGCAAAGAATCCTATTGTAGTTGCTTGATCCCACTCTTCCTTTTATTTCTACTTCCTTTCTCTTGCCTTATTTTCCTTTCTTGATCCAATGCAAAAGTGCCCCAAAAAAACTCAAAGTGTCTAAGAGTGAGAGAGAAAGAGAGAGAATAATGAGAGAGCTCCAAAACTGAACTGACAAAAGGTACCAACTGATCCTCGTAAGCCTTTTTATCAATTAGGCCACTATTTTCTTCATTTTCCATTATTTTCCTTCATTTCCCTCCTCACATGTAACCTGTGACCTTTCACCTTCCTTTTCTCCTAATTTCCATTATTTTCATAAATAAATGTGCCAAAAATGCCATTTTTCCTTTCCAAAGCCTTAGCCATTACCTTTTCCAATTTCCTTAGCCATAATAAACCAAATGAACACCCACTAGGATGTTTTGCCCAACATTCAACCTATAATAAGTGTCCCATCAATCGTGGTTATTATTTTTCCTTTATTAACTTTTATTACTTGGAATTTTCACTAGGGTTGTTACATTGGAAAATTCCTTCACAAGTCATATCCCATAAACCTAACCTTCAAATCCTCCCTTCCATTCCCTAGAAGATATTGTACCTTACTTATAAAGAAAGCAAGCTCTATCATTCTAACTCTTCCGGGAAAGGGATTATTTGGCTCACTCCACATCCTTTCATTGATTTATCCTTCATCGATGACTCCATAATATATCGGGTCTCCTCTCATCGGTGAAAGTCTATAAATAGAAGGGAGCCTTAGCTAAGGTGACAGTGGGTTAAGTTTGCATTTGTTTCCCTTGGCCTAGCATTTTCCCTTTAGGGATCCTCCTTGAGTCCCTTGCTAGTTTGAGCAGTAACATTTCCCAAGAATAAAAATGCTCTGATAGAGTTCTTTGATCCCATTTACTTCTACTAGGGGAAACATGAAAAATTCTATTCCATACTACTTTGGAGAAAGGACATTCAACAAACAAAAGGTCCACATATTTTTTGTTGATTTTACATAGGATGCATCTCCCAACCCCTTGCATGTTTCTCTTTTGGAAATTATTCCATGATAGAATTTTATTGTTGACTGTTGACCCTAAAAAGTCTTTGCTTTTAAAGGGAAATCTAACTTCCAAATTGTTCGTTGTCGTTAAGCTCTTTCCTCCTCTCAGCCTTCCTCCATGTTTGTGAAGCTCGTACACTATTGATTTATTAATAAGTTTTATTTTTAATTGATTCATGTGCCCTATGAACTCCAGTGCCATATTGACATGGAAAAAACCACTTTACTCTGAGGGTAGAGTGTTTTGAATCATTTATTTTATTATTAAAATTTGATTTTGAATTATCTGCAAGGAATTATCTAACATCACATTATCATGATGCAAACTCCACCTAGATTAGGTGTGGAGGGAACATGTTGAAAATACCATTATGGTCACAAATGAGGAGAGGACCAATCACCAATAGAACATATGTAAGGTTACAATACAAGGGGTCCTAGTCTTATCCAACTAAAATCATTATAGTAGGAAATCAATACCAACACATAGGATATTGATGTATAGGTCATGACAAAATTCTAGAGAGTTATCAATGGAGATAATGGTTCACATTCATGTTAGAGAGAGTAAGGTTATACTGAAACCCATAATGGATGGGAGGGACTCCATATCTTTTCGTATGCAATGTCAAACCACCTTGCAAACAAAATTGGGAAAATAGAATAGAGGAGAAGATAATTACCAAGATATCCCTGATAACCATTAGTTTTAAGACTATGGGCATGGATTATGCTACCTCTATGCACTAAATTTTCAAGGCATAAATCCTTAAGGAGTATGAGGATGTAGATGCAACCCCACCCCCCATGACCACAACACACACACAAGAAAAAGGGGGGTAAAGGAAAACTTGTGAAACAGCATATCAAAGAATTGTCTAGCTCCTTTGTGTGCTAGTAGGCAAAATCAGAAAACTCTGAAACTCATGGAATATTTTACCTTGAAATGCAAGGCATTCACAGTTTAGAAGTTGACCAACCCATAAGAAAAATTCAATCATAAGAGAAGGAAAACACACACCTGGATGATCAATAAGAAACTAAGGAAAATTATCTTAGACAGTAGGACGCTTAAAGTAGGGTCATTTGCTACTCACTTAAAGTCGAATTTTATTAACACACTAGCGAGATGATAACTTGCATCATGGGTGGAAAACTAGAACATGATGATTTTACAATGGAACACATTTTAGATGTTCTTCAACCTATGGATAACAAATATGTCTCCCTTATAGATGCAATTTAAGGCTCAACAACAAGACAAGAAAGTTGAGATCATAGACATGTTCATGATAACTTGGTAGCAAAGGAGAACTCCAATATCTAGGCTAGAAGCAACTCAAATCACCTCATCTTTCTTGAGGAAGAGTAGGCTTAGCCATTAGTTATCTTGGTTAATCGCTCATGGTTTTTTGCTTATGTGTTTTGGTACTACTTATAACATGTTTAAATTTGACCATAAGTTCTTCCTACTTAGTTTCATGGGCCATTAGGTTTTTTAATACCCCTTATTTATATATGATTGTGCTATTTTAATTCCAAACATTTATTCAAGCCTTTTTTATTTGAATTTGGTGAAGTTACTCAATTCCATTGACCAACATTAGTCTCTATATTTTTCTGTTAAGTATTTGAGACGTCAACCAAGTTTCACTTGGTGAACTTGACGATGAAGTTATTACATACCATTGAACAACTTCAATCTCTATATATTTTGGTTAAGTATTTGGGAAGTAAACTAAATTTCACTTAGTTAACATCTAACCATGTCAATATTTTCCTTCATACTTATAAATAAATAAAATTATTAAAAAAACACCATACAAACCCACTTTAACATACATGGGAGAGATCTGAAGCTTGCACTTTCCCATGTATTACCAATCCCTTTTCTAACATACTAAAAGGTAATTCCAAATAATTTCTTATAACTAATAAATTTTCCACATCATTTTCATCAATAAAAATGGCATCAAAAGAAAACAATATTATTAAATTTAATATTTTAAAACAATTTATTTATTTATTTATAAAATTGCAAACCTCATTTTTTATATTTTAAATGTCTTTTATTTGTAAATACTATAAATGATGTATAGATTTAAAAATTTTATGGAGAGAGGTTGAGGGTGGGAGTGTTGTTTTGGCATCTCAGTGACAAATTCCAACTAGGGGACTAGATTCCTCTTTTAAGAGGACCAATTTTGACTATTGAAGCACTCAATTTGGACAAGGGAAAGTACATTTTTGAATTGAAGCCCACAATGCCACATTTGATGAGGTCACCCTAACAAGAAATTAGAAGCCTATAAATACAAGTGACCTCAAGCTCATTTTGACATCACCAAGCATCTTCTTCTTCTCTTCTTCATTGATTGGTTCACACAAGTCTGAGGTTGGGACATGGAAAGTGGTTCATACAGGTCCAATGTTACAGGGTCTGAAGGTTGCATGTATTTTAGGGTTTTGGTTTCTGACTGCGGTCTACACACAAGAAATTTTCGACTACAACCATAGTTTGGCAAACTCGTTTGTACGGTTGTAATGTCTCAACCGCATGCATACCTCTTCTTCCATGCGATTGAGCTCTAGGGTTGGATTTTGGCATTTGACCGCAATTGACCGAAGGCATGACAAGTTGAATCCAATATGGATTGATGTTGAGAACATATTTGAGAATGTTATTGGATTAATTTTTCTAGATTATTTTGTATTAGGCTCATTATACTCTCTGTTGAACATTTTATGAAAATATAATAAGAAGAATAATTTCAAAGGGTTTTCCCTATAGTGAGTTTTTTCCTGGCCTTTGACCAAATATGTTGTCTCTTATTGATGTGTTGATTGTCTCCTTTGTCATTGCATTTAGTATTTTATCTTCAATTACTGTTGATTGGAAATATTGGAAATATTAATTATTGTTAAAAGATTGCTAATTGGGTTAAAGTAATTGAAACAACATAGAGCAATCTGAAATTTAACATTGTTTCAGAGCTAAGGTGAAGGAGAAGCCCAAAAGGAGACAATATTTGGAGCAATCATCTTTGGAAAAGTTGAAGGATCTTATCTTACCAAGTCAATATGTCTTCTGCTTTCTTTAAGGAACATGAGAAGTTGGGTGACTCATCTAACTTTGCTGCATGGAAAATTAGGTTGGAGATTATAGCTTATAAAAATGATGTTTTGGAAGTAATTCAAGGAAAAGTACCTAAGCCTCCAGAGAATACTTCCGCTGCTACGAAGAACAAGCACAATAAAGGTGAGTTAAAAGCTAAGAAAATTAAACTTGATGGTTTACAAGATAATTTACTTGCTTATGTTGGGAATTTAAAGAAGTCTAAGGACATGTATGATAAGTTGGTTGGCATATATGAAGTTAACAATTTGAAGGAATCATCTCCTTGAAATATCAACTCAAATATATGAAGATGAACAATGGAGAGTCTATACAATCCTACATTATGAGGATATCATGTCTTAAAGACCAATTGTATAGAGTTGGGGAAAGTGCGCCTAACAGGGAATTGGTGATTATAACCCTTATAGGTCTCCCTCCTATTTGGGAAATCTTCATTACCACTATAAGCAATAAAAAAAAAAAAATTGTCATTTGATGAGATTGTTGGAAAGCTCACTCAAGAAGAATCAGGGATGATATCAAGGGGTAGGATACAAAAGCATGAAGAAGGAGAGTCCACTTCATTTGTCACTCATGACAAGAAGAAGAAAGGAAAAGGATGTCCATCAATTTCAATAAAGCCTCCTCCTCGAAATTAAAATAGAAGGAATGCAAGATTCAAGGAATCGTTGCATATTGAATGCTACAGTTGTCATAAGAAAGGCCAATATGCTTGAGATTGTCCCGAGAAGAACAAAGGTCCTCACAATAACACTAGAAGAAACATTAACGGGTTCAATAATCAAAGAATAAGAGATGATCGAAGGAATGATCATAATGGAAGATATGATAGAAGAAGAAGAGATACTCCAAGTAATCGTGAAGAAGATCATTTTCCTCACAAGAAGTCAAGATATTCCAAGTATGAAAATAATGTTGCAAATCAATCTAAATATATTCTTATTTCTACACCTACTAGTTCCTCTCCTTTGGATTCATGGGATACTTGGTTGGTTGATAGCAGGGCCACTCATGATTTCCCTGGGTATAAGGAAGTTCTCTCTAATTTGGTAGAGAGGAAGTCAAATTTGAAAGTTATTCTTGCATACAAATCTACTTATCCCGTTAAAGGATTTGGATCCGTCAAATTTCATTTGGATTCTAGGGAATCTCTTTTGCTCCATGACATGATGTATGTGTCAGGGTTGAAGAAGAATTTGTATCAATATCTTCTTTGGAAGATAAAGGGATGAGGGTTTCCTTCATCAAGGGAAATATTCTTGATTGTCATGTTGGATCCCCTACGAGAGATGCATTCACGTTGGGATCGAAATTTGAAGGACTCTACAGAGTCACTGGTGGACCTCTTCTCGCATTGGTCCATGATACTAATCATCTAAGCGAGCTATGGCACCGAAGATTGTTCCATCTACATTATGATGCTCTTTTGAAATTGAAGTAATTGGTCTATGGTATTATTGATGTTCAAGCCCAAAATGATGGAGTGTGTTCAGGTTGTGCCAGTGGAAAGAAGACAATGGGACAATTCCCCTCTATCAAGAACAAGATGAATGCCATCCTCCAACTCATTCATTATGATATATGTGGTCTGATGCATGTACATTCTATTGGTGGCCATCTCAACTACATCAACTTCATTGATTACTTCTCAAGAAAGATGTGGATATATTATGTAAAGCAAAAGGATGAATCCTTCAAAATGTTCAAGGATTTCAAAGCTTTGGTTGAAAATAGAAAGGGGAAGAAAATTAAGACCTTCGGGTCTAAAAATGGTGGCGAGTACATTTCGAATGAGTTCATTGATTTTTTAGGGAAGGAGGTATCAAGAAGGAGACAATTGTGCCCTATACTCCAGAACAAAATGGAGTAGCCGAAAGAAATAACTGGTCCATTGTAGAATCCACTTGTGCCATGCTCCATGATTAAAATTTGTCAAAGTTTATTTGGGGAGAAGCAACGAATGTTGTCGTATATGTTCAAAATAGGGTGCCTCGTCAAGAATTGGACAACAAGATCCCTAAAGAAGTGTTCACAGGTGTCAAGCCCAATGTTTTCCATCTCCGTATCTTTGGATGACCCATACATTTACACGTGCCAAAGGATAAAAGAACCAAGTTTAAATCCATGAGAAGAAAAGGTATGTTCGTTGGATATTATGAAAATTCTAAAGCATTTAGAAAATATATTTCTAGTATAAGGAAGGTTGAAATTGGAAAGGATGTAATGTTCGATGAATATGCTTCCCTTGGGAAAGAAAGGGACCTTCCTTCGTCTCCTCCTCTTAAGAAGAAGAAAGATGATATGGATATTTTAGATGTTTCCTCCATGTCTGAATTCGATAGTGACATTGTTAGTGATCCCATGCAGCCCATGGGCCCCTTAGATACTCCTCCATGTGATCCTCCTTCCCGGAAGAGGCCACTTTGGCTTCGTGACACATTACAGGATGAAGAGAGACGCATTATTGTTTGAAGATCATTTAGAGAAAGCAATAAGTCATGCAGGTGTCAGGGATATGTTGCATCTATAATTCAAGTCGAACCTCCCACCTTTGAACAAGTCATGAAATAACAAGTTTGGGATGATTTTATGGCTGAAGAATATGAATCAATTATGAAGAATGACGTATGGGATGTTGTGTAGAGACTGAAGGGGAAATTTATGGTGACTTCAAAATCGTTATTCAAGATAAAACATGGAGTGGATGGAAGAACTGAGAAATATAAGGCAAGGTTCATGGCTCGAGGATTCTCCCAAAAAGAGGGAGAATATTATGACAATATATTTGCACATGTGGCTCGATATACAACCATTCATTTGATAGTTTCCCTTGCCATCAGCCAAGGATAGACCTTTAATCAAATGTACACGAAGATAAAATTTCTCCATGGCATGTTACAAGAAGAAGTGTACATTGAGCAGCCACAGGGATTTGAAGTAGAGGATCGAAAGACACATGTTTGCATGTTGAATAAGGCATCATATGGTTTGAAGTGAGCCCCCGAAGTATTGTACACCCGCATAGACAGTTATTTGGTGAAGTTGGGATTCACAAGAAGCAATGTCAATCCCAACCTCTACTTCAAGGTAGTCCAAGGTATGTTGTTGATTTTGGTTTTATATGTTGACGATCTATTCTTCACAAGTAGTGAGCCCTTGATGATTGAGTGTAAGATGGAGTTAGCTTATGAAATTGAAATGAAGGACCTTGGACTCATGCACTACTTTCTAATCCTTGAGGTGTGCCAAAGGCACGGTGAGATTTTCCTTTCGCAAGGAAAATATGTCGTGGCATTGTTGGAGAGATTTGGAATGACAGAATGAAATTCCCTGGCCACACTGACGGAAATGAATTTCAAGAAGTTATGTGGAGAAGCTCCAGGACATGATTTAGCCAATCCATTCGAGTATATACAATTGTTTGGGGCTCCAATGTTCTTAGTGAACATCATCTAGACATATGCTATGTAGTGAACACGTCAATTTAATTCATGACCGAGCCTCTCCATGCACATTGGATTGCTTCAAAATATATTTTGAGATATTTCCATGGGATGATCACCCTTGGTCTAAGATATTCTGGCAAAGATGTTCAACTTCATGGATATACTAATGCTCACTGAGCAGGAAATCTTGTTGATAGGAAAAGTATGTCTGGATGTTGTTTTAGCCTTGGATCTTCCATGATATCTTGGATGAGTAGGAAGTGAAAGTCTATAGCACTGAGTACTGTCGATGCAGAATACATTGCCACTATCATGGCTAGTTGTGAAGTAGTTTGGTTAAGGAAGCTCTTTTGAGAGCTATTTTAGCAAGTCCTAGCTACTAAAGTGATATATTGTGACAACAAGAGTGGGATCAAATTGGTAGAGAATCATGTGTTTGATGACAAGTCCAAGCACATAGAGATCTGATATCATTTCATTCGAGACATGGTGCAGAGAGGATTCATTCAATTCCATCATATATCAACAGATGAGCAGATTGCAGATATTCTCACCAAGGCTTTGTTAAAAGTGAAGTTCTTGATATTTAGAGAGCATATTTCACTGATAGATCTGACCCCTCCTAATAAGGGGAATTGTTGATTGAGAACACTGAGCCAACTCTTCCCCCCTATCCGAGCTCCCAGGGTGTGGAATTGAGATGGAGGGCTCCTGGGGTTAAGGGAGCTCTAGATAATAGGGTATCACCCCTATCTGCTACCCATAGGGTTGGAGATGTTGCTCCCTTATCTTAGTCTATGTAGAGTATACCCTAGTTGGTATCATACCCACAAGTTGGACTTGTTGGGATTACCACTCCCTGTATGGCCAATAGGTTGAGAGAGTGCTTGGGGGTGTGTGATCCTTACCTTTTTTAAGTTAGGTCTCTTACCCATATTATTATGATGAAATTTTTCTACCACGTGACTCTTGAGGGTCATTGTTGGGAAGATAAACGCGCAATAGGATGGATGTGATCCTTACCTCTTATATAGCAATTTTTATCTCACCCATTAATTACATCATGGGATGGTTGTGATCCTTGCTTGGTAACTTGTATCTTGCATATTTCTTGATGAGGTGACTTGGGGTGAGAGTGTCCAATAGGATCTTCCCCACAGTCATAGACATGGTGTGAGAGTGTCCAATAGGACCTTCCCCCCTATCATAGATATGAGGTGAGAGTATCCAATAGGACCTTCCTCGTTGTCTGAGAGGGTGGTAGCTTTAACTCCCCGATGATTCTTCTTCATTAGATTCGAGAATTTTTCAACAGATAGAATTGAGCAGAGATGGGACATCATATGACGACAGGATACATATGATTATTCAATGATGCAGTTGAAATTTCTCCCTGCCTAAGAGGGAGTGTTATTTTGGTAGCTCAGTGACAAATTCCAATTGTGGGACTAGATTTCTCTTTTCAAGAGGACCAATTTTGACTATTGAAGTGCTCAATTTTGGCAAGGGAAAGCACATTTTTTAATTGAATCCCACAATTTCATATTTGATTAGGTCAACCCTAACAAGAAATTAGACACCCTTGAAAGCCTATAAACACAAGTGACCTCAAACTCATTTGGACATCACCAAGCATCTTCTTCTTCTCTTCTTCATTGATTGGTTCACACAGGTATGAAGTTGGGCCGTGGAAAATTGTTCGTACAGGTTTGAGATTACAGGGTTTGAAGCTCGCACGTGTTTTAGGGTTTTGGTTTCTGACCACAGCATGCACATAGGAAATTTTCGGCTACAACTATAGGTTGGCAGGCTCATCCATACGGTTTGAAGGTCTCAACCACATGCATACATCTTCTTCCATGTGATTGAGCTCTAGGGTTGTATTTTGGCATTTAACGCAGTTGACTGAAGGCATGAAAAGTTGACTCTGACCTAGATTGATGTTGGGAACATATTTATGAATGTTGTTGGGTTAATTTTGTTGGATGATTTTGTATTGGGCTCATTGTAATCTTTGCTAAACATTTTATGACAATCTGATAAGAAGAACATTTCAAAGGGTTTTCCCCGTAGTGGGTTTTTCCCTAGTCTTTGACCAAATGTGGTGTCTCTTGTTGAAGTGTTGATTATATCCTTTGTCATTTCATTTATTGTTCTATCTTCAATTATTGTTGATTGGAAATATTGGAAATATTAATTATTGTTGAAAGTTGCTAATTGAAGAATTGAATTGGGCTAAAGTAATTGAAACAACATAGAACAATCTGAAATTTAACAGGAAGCCACCTGTGGGGAGATAAAAACTATCCCATGAGGTATCCAAGCTTGAATAAATCTCTCATAACCTTAGTGACAACATCCCACGGATCGCTAATTGGCCTAGGATTAACCCAATTAAAAAATAAAATAAAATAAAATAAAATTTAAATTTAAACTTACTAATAAAATGAGTAATCTCATATTTACAACCTTAAAAGAAAATAACAATTAGTATTTACATTCTAAATGACTTAGGAAAGATTTGGTTTTTGTGCCTACTAATAAAATAATTAATTCATGTAATAATCGATAAAGTTAATATCAATTTGTTATGTATGAGACTATTAATGCAACAATTATTAGAAACTATCAACAACAAGTGGAAGCACCCATTCTTCTTTAATAAATAAAGAGTTTAGATTAAAAATGATAAGGAAATGATTGGTTATAGGAGATTTATCTCTCAAAATTAGCCATATGAACATCTCCCCACTCTGAAAAATTTCTCTATAGAAAGAATAATAATTGGAATTCAAAAGAATATATAAAGGTCTAAAGATATTGAGTTTTTTGAAGTCCTTAGGTATTGAAACCCAAAGTTAATAAGTTTGTCATTAAAGAAAGACAATCTGGCTTTGGGTTACTTAAGAAAAATGGTGTGTCATTATCATACTCTCATATTCCCTAATGTATATCCAAACTAAAGGTAATAACCAAACTCCTTATAAATTCAACTGGTGGCAAGTGAAACAAGTGGTAGTAGAGCATTAATTCAAAATGATGAGCATTATCATTCATATGCCTTGAAAAAACCTTACACACTTCACACATGATACTTGAGACTAGTCATATGGGTGTTTGAGGTGTAATGGTTTGCTTATGTGTTATGAAACCAGCTCACAAAAAGATAGAAAAGATAGATTAACGCCTTAGAATTCAGCCTCTTCGAGGGGGCAACCTCCTCTACATTACATTAATGAACAATTCTTGAATGATTCAAATGACAAAACCTCCTTTCTATATATAGGAGTCTAAAGAGTCACAATATATCCAGCCGACCTAACAATAATAATATAAAGCCACAAAAATAACAATAGAGGGATTCTATGGGGCACAGTAATAACAATATGGGGACAATAGGGGCA
>APFE030255810.1:48263-70963 GCA_000404065.3 Pinus taeda
CTTTAATCCTACATTAAATGCACATTAGACCACAAAGCAAAATATCCAACTCTAACTCATCTCATAAACAAAATATAATAAAAAGTATGCAATAAGTTATGAGAATAGTTGGTTTTACTAAGCTAAGAGGTGAATTAAGGTCCACATAATTACCCAATGATGAGGCTCATCATCACCCCCTAGTAAAAGTGTTGCTCATCCTCTGAGCAACTTAGTCAATATCCATATCCTTCATGGCTCTGGTAGCCTCTCTGACATCCCATTCCTCTGTCGTGGTCTCCTCTTCTTGTTCATAGAAGCCTGCTTTCTTCTTTACCTCTCCCCACTACCTCTTTTCTTCTTATTCTTTTCTCCCTTATAGCATCCCTAAGAGTAGTGGTGGACTGAGTTTTAGGCCTATCCAATTGACCTTGAACCTTTGCATAGATTTCTTATACATAGGTGTCATGTTGAGTGCCTCTCTCAACCTTTGAGGGGAGTGATATTCTCTTATCTTTAAGTTGTGTGGCATTGTGTTCCATATCCTTAGGCAAGAATGTATACTATCATCTCCTAGCAACCTAAACATGTCCTCAAAATGTGAAATTACTCTCTTGGGTAGCAAGATATCTAGGTGCTAGCTGAGGATCATTTGCAATCAAATTATGGGTACTGATGAGGGCCATGGGATTTGATTGTTCAGCTCTGATCAAAAGAGGTTCAGTTTGCTCTCTTGCCAATATCCTTTTCATCTCTACGGTTCTTGACTCCTAATGGTTCATCCATGATGCCAAAGCCATTAATTGTAGATCTCCGAGCTTGGCATTAGGGTCCCAAACATTCATGTATGTGAGGGCCATGTTATGCAAATAAAAGTCACCCATTTTGGCCCTATCCTCTAGTGTACATTGATCACAAAGATCAATAAATTGGTTGTAGTCCTAAAATGGCATGGTTCCCCTCTGTGCTAGTGTCTTAATCTGAAACTGCAGCCATTGTTCTTTGAGGTAGAGAGCATAGGATTTCGCTGGCATCCTACACTGGATTTCCTCCAAGGAGAGGCTGGCTATACATGCTAATTGATTCCCTCTTTCTTGCGATTGTCCCCTCAACCATGCATTTTCTGTCTCTAGTTGATTTTTCATTATAGTTTGTCTGTCCCTTAAGCCACTTAGCTCTCTACCCATTTCTTTGAGTTTCTCCTCCATGTGCCCAATGTCTTCCACCCCCTTTGATTTGGTGATCTACATCCATCGGTGAGTTCTGGCCCTCTCCTTCTCAAGTTCAAAGAACAATGGGATAGCAAATTTTTGAGGTATGACCCTTCCTCCTTCAATAAACCGATAATAGGAGTCAAAGTTAGGTTGGGGGCTAGGTTCCTTTGTCTCTGGGTCCTCCTCTTTAGCTTATTGCTACTCCCCTATCTTTCTTTCAAATTTCTATGCCTCGTGCAGATTCAACAGAGTATCCTGTAGGACTGTTTTTTCTTCCTGTAGATTTTTTCGTGGATCCTGTAGCATTGCCATACCCTTTGAGGAAATTGACCTAGTAGTAGGCCTCCTTACATAGTTGATAGGGGACTTAGGGGAAGGAATTTTTTATTTTTGTGTAGGGGAATCTTCAATCTAAATAGGAATTTTGGTTGATGTTTGTGGCTTCCCCTGTCTTATTCTTGTGCTCTGTCTTGTCTTGAGATATAGTGGGGTTTGCCTCCGCCTTTTTCCTTTTTGGTTGATTGGAGTGCTGAGAGCAATGAGGGCAGTTGCTGCCTCTCTCTCAGTGGCCTCTGGAGACACCCTAGGTGACTCCTCCTTGTGTTATGTCCCCTCTGTTCTATTGCCTTCTTCCTCTCTGTCTTTCATGTCTTCTTCTTCTTGTAGATCTTCATCATCTCTATTAGTGTCCTCCTTAATTTCCTCCTTTGTTTCTTCATCATCATCCTTCTCTTCTCTCGCTTCTTCTTCATCTTCATCATGTTCCTTTGTGTCAACTCCTTCTTCATCCATCTCATCCTCATCTCCTTCCATATCTTCCTCCTCCTGTTTTACTTCCTCTTCGCTGACAGTAGGACAAACATCAAAAGTGAGATCTTTGATGTCGTCCTCTGCTGGCATGTCTCTAAAAACTGACCATGTTATAGAAGTTCTGAGGTTTTGGAGGGCATCTTCAATGAAGATCATAATCAACCCATGGTGAGCTAATTGTTGGGAATTCCCCTCCTCCACTTTGATGCTTGAGTCTATGAGTGATTGAAGCTATCTCCTTTGTCTTATTTTCTCCATGGGATTCCTAGGGGAAGTGTGGTGACTCTACTGATGAGCTCAGGGGTGAGATCTATAGTGAGGCCCCTTATTACAACAGTGGCATGGATTATGTTGTGTGGAGTGAGGGAGAGAGAAAATTCTTGAGCCATCTCACCATCACACCCTCTGAATTTTTCGAAAAACCCCATCTAGTTATGTCTTGTGAAGATTCAAGCACTTGGGGGTGTTATTGGATTCTCATAGTGTTTGTGGGCTCTCTCCTATTATACCCTCTTTTCATCTTGCTAGTGAAGCTTGAGGAGAAAATGAGAGGATTGAAACAATTTTTCAAATGCAGGAGCAAAGCAAAGTTGATTGTGTATTTAATTCCCTTCACACAGTTGCTAAATTCACTCAAATTTAGGTTATCCTTAGTTCATTTACTTGCAAAGGGGAATGTAATTTTAGAGCCTACCTCTTTAGATTTTTTGTAGTGGCCAACTCCCATGATATCGCATCTGAACTCTTCTTTGCCAATCCTGTAGATAGTCTCTGTGTATCTTGAAGACTGTATCCTGTAAGAATTCTTGTGCATGCTCCTATAGGAATTCTTGTGCAGTGAACGATGGATATTTGCTTCCAGTGGGTGGCCTGGGTTATGAGAGTGACTTGTGTGAGGGAGTTTCACGGAGATGAAATGCATAAATGCATGGGAACGATGTTTTATTTCCTCTTATGGTCCTTCGGGGTGAGGTGGCGTGCTGGCAGTAAAGTTACGTTGCCATTTTTAGACCGTTGGTCCCCACTACTACCTCATCATTTCCCACTCCTCGTAATCAGCTCCCACCTCATAGATTCGTAGCTTAACCGCTTTTTGTCCTAATCCTTCTCTATCTTTAAGTTGAGTGCATCCATGTGTGAGAGGACACTCGGTTGTGCATGTGCTGACTGAACAAAGGTGGACAAGTTAACTGACCACCTTTTCACTTATAAACCAACTATCTCATAACCCTTACAATTTTTTACTACATGATGCATATGAGAGAGCAAGCAGGATACTTACCTGTGGTTTTAATGCTATGTTGCAGTTGTCGAAGACCAGAGGTGTTTTTGTGTATATTTATTGCATGCCATTCTTCTTCCTCCTCTTACTGTCTGCCAATGGTTATTATGTTTTTCAAGTATCTATGGTTGAAGATTTGATGTTGCTGCTTTGGAGCTCTTGGATCATCCTGGTGAAGACTTGTTGCTGGTGCGATTGGCATTTTGTGGGATAGGCAGCTACAGGATGTCCTATAGATGTTTCTCCCTCATAATTATTTAATCATTTTGCTTGCTAGGGTTGTGAGGATGGTGACATGGATGGAAAGAAGGAGTGGGAGTATGGAGAGCAAAGGATACTCAGGTGATGCTCTTTACTCCTCTCTTTTTTCTCTTTTATTTTTTTTAAGACTGGAAGAAAACTGTTGAAACTGATCTTTTTTTTAATGGTGAGTGCAGGGATGATGATGGTGAATGAGGTGAGCTGCTAGATCATGAATGGGGTGAATTTTATGGACTTAAAAATTCCATCATTTTCCTTCGAATTGCTTCCTGTAGGATTTTTGGGTCATTGTAATTCCTACAGGATGATCTTGTAGGTTTTTAGGGGATCCTATAGGAAAACAGGGGATCCTGTAGAAAAAAACAGTCTTTGCATAAATCGAAGCAATGGAGTGGAAAAATGACAAAAATGATGGAGGCATGCATGGTAAGGAGTGAATAAAATGAATATGTGAGTGGCACAGGTCTCCTTGGGATCCTCTTTTTCTCCTTGACTGTCCTTCTCACCCACCTGCAAATGGAAATTTCATGATAATTTTTTTTTTTTTTAAACAATTAGGCTGCCTCAAAGAGGTTTTCACCCTAGTTGTTTTGTCTCGACGCCTAAAGAAATGTTTTCACCCAGGGATCTTCTTATTCTCTTTTTGTTTTTGTTTCTTTCTCTCTTTTTTTTTGTCATCACTAGGCCGCCTCAAGAGGTTTTCAACCCAACGATGGGACTCAGGTGCCTCATGGAGGTTTTCACCTGAGTCCTTATTCTTTTTTCTTTTTCTTCAGTGATTTGATGAGGGAGGAGCTAGAACTTGCTCCACTTTCATCACTATTTTATTGATATCCTCAACAAACTCTTGTTTTGATAAAGGTCTCTTATACATTTTCAATTGGTGTACATTAACAAGCAAAGGAATGGCTTCTTCATCTATGGTTTTGATTCGCACTGAACCATTATCATGGCATATTTCCACAACATAAGGTCTGAGCCATCTTGTCCTTAACTTTACCTTGAAGTATTTATACCTAGAATCATATAATAATGCCCAATTGCCTTACTAAAATTACTTCTCCTTGATATTTTTATCATGCCATATCTTCCTCTGAAGTTGAACTACCTTTGTATTTAGGAGGGCTTGCATTCTAAATTCATCTGAACCATTCAATTGGAACAATCTCTCTTTCTATGCACTACTGAGATCCAAATCTAACTGGGCTGCCATCCTTAATGTGTTATATTCAAATACAACGGACAACAAGGCTTTTTTCCCATAGACTAGCTCATAGGGTGTGAATCCAATGGTGGTCTTCCATGTGGTATTATAGGCCCAGGTGGCCTCAACTAGCCTTTCTACCCAATCCTTCCTGCTACTGCTCACCACCTTGGTTAAGATGTCCTCCAGTGCTCTATTGGTCACATCCACTTGCCCATTAGCTTATGGATGATAGGGAGTGGAGGTCCTATGCTTGATCTTGTGATGGCTAAGCAAGCCTTCAATCATGTTGGAGGTAAATTGGCTGCCTTGGTCTATGATTAGCTCTCTAGGGTACCCAGATTTGTAGAATACATTCTCCCTTAGGAACTCGGCCACCGTCTCTTCTGTTGTTGCCTTAATTGCCTTGGTTTCAGCCCACTTAGTCAAATAATCAGTGCACATAATAATGTATTATTTTTGCTTTGAAGGAGGGTCAATAGGCCCAATGAGGTTCATGCCGCACTTGTAAAATGGCTCGAAAGTCACTTGAGGTTGCAAAGGAATTTCATCTCTTGAAGTAGGCCTTCCCATCCTCTAACACCGATCACACTAACTAATGTATTTTTTTACATCTTGATGAAGAGTGGGCCAATAATGGCCTTCTTGTCACACTTTGAATGTTGTCCTCTTTGTTGCAAAGTGACCTCCACAAGGCCCATCATGACAGGTCAGAAGGATGTCAAAGACTTCCTCTTCCCTGACACACCTTCTCAAGATTTGATCTAGGCCAAGTTTGAAAAGATTTCCCCCAATCCAATTGAAGGGGGTGCTTCTCCTGACTATCTTTCTCTTTTCTTTGGAGGACAAGTTTGGTGGGAACTATGCTAATACCAAATAGTTTGCTATATCAACAAACCATGAAGAGAGAACCGAAATAGCAAATAAGTGCTCGTTCGGTCACTGGTCATCCACCATTCCTTCTTCACCTATAGGAAAATTTACCCTAGATAAAAAGTATGCAACAACATTTTCCTTACCAGTCTTATCAACAATGATTAGATCAAACTATTGTAATAAAAGTAACCATCTTATAATTCGAGCATTCACATCTGGTTTGTTCATTAAATATTTGATTACAGCATGGTCAGTAGGCACAAATGTTTGATAGCCTGTAATGTAATGCCTAAATTTGTTTAATGAATGCACAATAGCTAGGAGTTCCTTTTCAGTCACTGTATAATTTAGTTCAGCCTTTGATAAGTTCTTACTCATAAAATAGATAGCATAAAGCAGCTTTTCATCTATCTGACCTAGGGCTGCTCCTATGGCTTTGTGTGAGGCATCAACATGAATATGAAAGGGGAGGGACCAGTTTGGGCCACGGAGAATTGGTGCAGTGGTTAACTTATCCTTTAGGATGCCTAAGGCCTCTTAACAACTTTTTGACCATATAAACTCAGAATCTTTGGCCAACAAGCCAAATATAGGAGAGGCCAACTTGTTGAAGTCCTTTATGAACCTTTGGTAGTATCCAGCTAACCCTAGGAAACTTCTGATATCTCTTTGATTTTGAGGAGGTGGGACCCTTTGGATGATGGCTATTTTTTTTGGGCCCACCTGCAATCCTTGCTGAGATATTGAATGACCTAGCATGGTCCCTGCAATCATTAAGAATTCACTTTTTTCAGGACTGAGAGACAGGTTCATTTCAATGCAATTGTGCAGTACCTAGGTTAGACAGGGCTTCTTGAAAATCATATCCATATGGTGTAAAATCATCCATATAAATCTCCACCGCATCATGGACTAATTCAACGAAAATACTCAAGACTGCTCTCTAGAAAGTGGTAAGAGCATTGCATATGCCAAAAGGAAGGACCCTATAGGCAAAAGTACCCCAAGGATAGGTGAATGTGGTCTTATCCTAGTCTTCTGGGTAGATCTGGATTTGGTTGTACCCATTGAATCCATCTAGGAAAGAGAAAAACCTTTGCCCTACCAGGCCATCTAGCACTTTGTCAATGAAAATTAGAGGAAAATGATCCTTCTTTGCGGCTTTGTTCAACTCCCTGTAATCGACACAAATCCTCCACTTACCATTTTTCTTGGGAACTAACACCAACGGAGAGACCCACTCACTGTCGGAGATAGGGTAAATGAATCTTGCATCTAGTAGTTTTTGCAGTTCTTCTTTGACTATATCTTTAAGAGTTGGATTCATCCTCCTTTCTAGTTGTTGGACCAACTTGCAACCTTCTTTGATGTATATGTGGTGAGTAAACACTGAGGGGTGTACACCCTTCATTTCCTTGTAACTCCAAGCAAAGGCTTCTAGATTTTCCTTTAACATGTTGCATAGATTCTCCTCTTCGAGAGCAGAAAGAGATGGATTGATTTTCAAGGTTCTCTCTAGGCTGAATTCTATGGCTTTGACATGGAGTGGGTTGGAATCAACCAAGCATAACTCAATTGGATGATTGTTATGGGTTTCCTTTACTGCTTCTTCTAAAGGTAATGAATTGAGAGTTAGAATTTGGAGCAGGTGTTCAATCAAGTCATCCTCATCTTGTTGTACTCCTCCCATGGTTGCTTCCAAAGCACAAAGTTGGGTGGAATAAACTTCATCTTCTTCCTCCTCCAATCATAAAGGTAAATCATGCTCTAGAGAAGGTCGAGCAAGAGGGTATAGGACTAACTTCTTGGACATATGCCCATTCTTCATGGTCATATTCCTAGCTCTACAGCTAATGTAAGCATTAGATGTGGCCAACCATGGCTTCCCAAGGATGAGAGGATAACCAGTAAGCTTAGCCTTAGGCTGGAAAACTAGGAAATCTGTAGGGTACTCCCAGGAGTCAATAGAGACCATCACATCCTCCACAATTCCCTCAGGGGTTATTGTGGAATGTTTTGCAAGTTGCAGAACTGTTGTGTTCTTGAGCTTCAGCATGCTGTCCTTGGTCATCACATTGATGGCAGCCCCAAGATCAATCAGAGTGTGTGGGACAATGGTGCCATTGATGTGCAAATCTACTACAGGGCTTCCAGGGTCCAAATATTTTGGATATATCACCTTCCCCAGCATTAAGTCGAACAACTACCCAATGAAGTTAATGGTAGGGGCATCTCTTTTTCACCCCCCTGGATGCTTGAAGCATTTCTCCTTAATCAACTTATTGTAAATGGGAACATCTTTTATTGCCTGGAGAAGGGCGATATTTTCATATAGATTTTTCAATTCTCCCAGAAGTTCAGTCTCTTCCGGGGTAGGCTAGAATGGTTGGGCTAATCTTTCTTCCTCAACCTCCCTAGGTGGACGGGGAGGTTGTTCATCTGGGAGAACTCTCCCAAATCTCAGTTTAATCTCCTAAATTTCCACAACATAAGTTGGATATGATGTCTCTCCACTGTATACTTGTTGAGCTTGCCTATTGTTCGGGTTCGCATTTGGCTAGGCAAGCATATGGGGTTGCTTAGGTGGAGCAGAGTGTAGGAGATGTGGTTGGGCAGGTGGTGGAGGCAATAGAGTTGGAGCATTGTTGTATTGGGGCCTCCACCCCTGGAGTGGTGTATTCCACTGAGGTTTTGGTGGAGAATAAGGTTGAAATGACTAGCTGGTTGGTTGGGAATGATACTAAGATGCATAAGACCAAGGAGGGGTGTTATCGGGAAAACTAGTGTCCGTTCAGAGCTATTGGTCCCACTAAGATGGGTAGCTATCTTAGAAACAAACAATTCAAAGTTACTTACATTTTCCTTTATGAGAGATAGATGAGAGAGAAGCAGAGAGTACCAATCTGAGTCTTTTGCTTGGCTTCTTGCTTGTTTCCTCTCTCCTTGATAGAGCTTTCACCATTCTTTTCTCACTTGTCCCACTTCAAATAACAGCTGTAGAGTCAAAGCAGAAGAATACCATAAAAGCATAGAGATCTATAACCATAAACAATATAGGATCAGATGTACATTAACCATACACATGTATAAACAAATACGAGATTCAGAGATATACAAGCATATGGAGGAAGTAGTAGAAGAGAGGATTACAACCCAGTTGTCTGATCCAGTGCCATCCTCCAAGCATGAAAACCCTCTTCACCTCGTGAAAAGACTAGATCACCCAAAAATACAATATAGATATTTGCAGGTGGGTGAGTCAGCTTCTGGGATTTTGATTAGTGTCATTTCACTGATAGTTCTCGGTTCCACTTGGAGATTTCATGATCTCTTACTCATCCCTAAGCGAATTCAGAGAGGCAAGTGTCAAATGAGTAGTTTCTAGGAGATTCTCTGGGTTTCCACCTAGCAAACTGCCTCTGCCATTTGTCTGCTCCCACTCATCGCACCCTACAGAAGGGATTTTCAATATGAATCACACCCTTTGCATGTGTTAGGTGAGATGCATCACACCCTCAGCATGGAGCAGTCTGTATGGTCCAGTTTTGACCAGTTCTGAGCAGTTTTCCAGGAAGAACTTCTGGGAAATGATATAGTCAGCTGACCTTGTTGCTTTAGGGTATGAAACAACACTTTTAGGGGTTTAGAAGCCCTTGGTTTATGGACATATGTGATTGGGGTTGCAGTGCCCAAATATGTCTATAATAGTTGCCCCCTAAAGCACGAGGCCGTAAATCTTCTGATGTCGAGTGAAATGCTTTATCACGAGGATCCGAGTTTTTTGAACTAGAAGGTGACCTGTAATAAGATACAATACAATACATTATCATAATATTTTCATGATCTAGTTGAGGCAGGCATTCCCATGCTTAGCTTTATAAATTCATTTTCATGTACATAGGACAGACAACTATCTGTGCGGCAGACTGATGATTCTAGTAGAGCCATCATCCCTTGGCTTCGATGATTAGCTGTGCAGCTATGATGTATGTTTGTTGTCTTTATTTTCCTGAATATATCGCAGCTCAAATGGATGAAAGTAGATCTGAGGTATTCAAACTCGTTCAATCTTCGCCCAGAGTACAAGTCGATCCATGTGAAAAGATGTTCCGGTGTCGAACATGGAAAGACATCGCCTGATTACTAGCCAATGATGTAAGCTATTAACGGGCGCGAGAGGAATCATCGATAATGATGATGAACCTCAAGGTACTGCAGTACAATTCACGTGGTGTGAATATGTGATTTGATGTTGAACACCACGCAAAATCTTTCGGTCAAAGGCCATTGATGTAAACTTGTCGCCGGAAGTGAGAAACTTGCCATTGAAGCATGCAAGCTTCAAAGTACTGAAAGGGTTGTTCCTAAGTCAACTTCTTGGATAATGAGTTGATGTCAACAAGAAGTGACCCTGTTGTAGGAGGGCCTTAATGAATCCCACATCTATGACACGGAACGGAGAAAATGATTTTGTGGAGGTGAAAACGATATGATGATACAAGGTTCAGGGTGGCGGTCATGAAAGAATGGAGCGTGAAGGTATTGTAGTGGATGAGGCATTAGCTAGGTTGGTGAATTCTCTGAGTGACTTCTCTTGAACATATCGGCGACACTGAAAATGGACTGGTAGTGTTAACCCCAAAAATGGATGGTACGGAGGACCAATGGTGATATGACCGTTGAACGGAATAACCCAACCCAACTCAATCATGGTGACGGAGTGAAAGTGTCATGTTCAAGAGCGACCTGCTACCAATAAAGTTCTTCAAGTTTTCTTCCTAATTTTTCCCCAATCATTGCTGACCAGTACCTCTTTATTTTTGTCAAGCTTGAGGAGGATAACATATGCTTGTTCTATAATTTTCCCTTCGGGAAAACCTGTCGCTATGTTTTAGTGAGCCTAGAAATAGTGAAACTCGCTCTTGACTGTAATGGACAAGTTTGTCGCTATTGTTTTAACGAATTTAACAACAAAGATAACTCAATCCTTTTCAGTTTTAGAGAGTCTGAAAAGAGATGGAAAGGAAACTCCAATAATCCTTTTTTGTAGTATAATCCCTTAAGTCCGAAAAAGTATAAAATAATACGAAGGGGATGACTTTTCCGATCACTTTAACGAGCCGAAAAAGATAAGCGCTCGATCTCTTTGTGTAATGATCCCTCAGGTCCAAAAAGATTAAAATATAGAGGAGGGATGGCACTTCCAATCACTTTAATGAGCTGGAGAGGCCAATTTCTCGGCAATCTTTTTATATTTTACGAGTCTAAAAAGAGCTTAAAAGAGACTCATCTTTGAGGAACGAGTGATATTTTCGGGTAGCAGTTGGTTCTAGGTAAGGTTTGGAACTTTTCAATCACGACAGCGTAAAGAATATGGTTGACATAATCACTCGTCACAATTGTTCCTCAAAAGGGTAAACAATCAAGTGGAGGTGTATGATTGGCTAAAAAGTGAAGGTGATGGTAAAAACATGACCAAGGCTCAAAAGTTGATAGTAATGCGATCACAAAGGTTATTTACAGAAAGTGGGTTCATTTTTTAATGAGCTTGAACTCTGGGGGAACATATGCTCAATGCTAGGTTTAATTTTTAATGAGCTTGAACTTCACGTAAACCTGCTAGTGCCAGTCGTATAATAAGGATGTCTCTCATTAAGGTTCATTTTTTAGGGAGCTTGCCTAATGCGCAACTTTGCTCTGGAGCCTTTTGTATGCAAGCTAGGAACGACCAACTATTGTACTAGGAGTTAAAGAACTACTGAGGTTAGGTAGGATAGCTTCTTGATGGGAAACATTTCCTTTACTTTGTCGTGCCATTTGGCCCTTGCAAAGGTGAATGGTTGATCAGACCAATCACCTAACTTAAGCAGTTGAAGTTAGTAAAAAAACTACGGGGTTAGAGTTACGCTGGTTGCTTTTCACGTGCGCACAAAAGGTTTGTATGCCCCCAGGTATAAAGAAAAATAGAGTTTCCAGGTTACCATATGGAAGTTCTTGCTTTAAAGCAAGGTTGTTCCATTCGCATTTGCAGGCAAACACTTCCTTGGTTCTGTCCATCGAAATAAACAAAGATGAATGGTGGGAGCTTCCACTCACATAACGTTTGACGAAGGAATCCTTTTACAATCTAATCCCATTTTCCTAAATGGACGGGTGTGTCAAACTAGTCATATATCCTATGCGGAAACCTACCTTATATCTGGGGTTTTCCTACCAAAGCAGACCAGGGCGCATGCCCCCTAGGTTTAGTCACATTCACCAAATCACTCGCGCTCATCAGGTGGATGGACTAGAGGTTGATGAGACATTCCTTGTGCAAAAAGACCAGTTAGGGATGGCATTTGACTAGTAGCCGTGTTTCAACTGGGGAATGAAAGCTGGTCAACAAGTTGGACCATTCTGCCTTCATACGAGAAACACATCACTCGAAAGAGTGAGGAAACAATAGCTCCCATGTTGTAAATGTAGTCACGCCCAAGGAGTAGATTGTAATCTAGAGGCCCTTGGACTACCATCACGTTTATAAGAACAGTTTTCCTTCTCAAAGTTATAGGAAAATTTGGAAGGATCCCTAACAGTCGATTGGTTCCTTTGTTGAAGCCTGACAGATTAGCAATGGCAAACCAAGCACTTTCCAAGCAGTTGAGGAAAGGATACTCATGGAAGCCCCTTCATCTATGATAGTACCAGCCATGATCATTTTGTAAGCTTGTACTATGATTCTGAATGGTACATTACATGGTAGGCGGGGTCTCCCTAGTAGATTCCAATTGGAGGAAATGACTAGATTGCTTAGAGGAGGGACTGAATAAACGGTCAGATGAATCTTTGACGAACTTCCTTCCTGCGGTAAAGGAACAGGTAGATTGCCCCCATGTTCATCGAATTCTGTGTTAACGACAATAATTTGAACGGTGTCATTCTCATTCTCTTTGGTGACTGTATCATCTAAAGGTGGACCTTTTGAAGTCAAGACTGGGTCAACTGTCGTCTCAACCTGTTGACTTTGGTTTGGTGTGGACTCAGAGAGTTTATATTGAACGATAGGTGCTTTGACCGACAACAAAGGTGTGTCAGTCAGATTTTCAACTAGCGATGGACTTAGCAAGACTTTCTTGTATCTAGGAGGAAGTCGTTGCGGTGAAGCAGCACTGTTATCCAAGACTCTTTTAGCTTCGTCCAGGAAAGGACAACGGTGGAGGGCATGATCGCCTTCACACAGTCTACAAGGAAATTTAGATCTTCCTTTTTGTCCATTGACTTCATTTTCACCAGTTGATGGTGTGCTCTCAACATGATCGTCAAAGGTTGAAGACATCAGATTGTGCAAGCAGGGAGACCATTCCCTTAAGATCCACGGGATGCAAGGACAATCTCGATGATAGTGGTCTCCTTTGCAAATGACACATGGAGATTTAGGTTTGGATGGTGCAGTGTGTGGATTTTCACCAGATGATGCATGGTTGCCCCCTTTCACCGTTGGCTTCTTCTTCTTCTTCTACTTCCCTTTCTTCTTCTTCTCAGTTACTTGGTTTTTAGTGTTACCAGCTTCACCAAGCGAAGAGGAAGAAGGAGAGGGAGAAACAAATGAAGTAGAAGGTGGGCACCAACTTCAGTATCATCTAGTTGTTGATTTGATTGCTGAGGAATTACGGTGTTTTGAACGACAGAGGTTGAGAAAAGCCATACTGGCAGGCCAATTGTGAGTCCTAGAAGGTACAATGTAGCCATGTGTGGAGCACCAACATCTCCCCAAGAAGAGAAAGGACTAGGATTTCCCCCAAGGGGAAGTCCTTGATTGGCGGACTCCATTTTCTCAACTTAAGACCAACGAGGGAACAATGATGTTATTCCGATTAAAATAAATTTTATGACACTTTGACACAACTTTCTTTTTCAATTTTTAAGAGTCGAGAAAAAGCTAAAGATGACTCTGTCGCTTCGATTTTATGAGCCTGAAGTTGAAAGTGCCAGATGGACCTTTCGTTTTAGGAGTCTAAAAAGGAATGAAAGTGACTACTCTGCAAATCTTAACAGAGGGATTACCACCAATCGCAAAACTGCAGAATACTTTTTTGTACGGCATCAATCCCCGAATGTTTGTTCAGTGCATTTCGACGATAGGTGCAGACACGACTTCCTAAGGATAAAGGATATAGCCTATTGTGGTCTCCCAATATATACTCGACGGTACGTGGGAGCACAAGTCCATACTGGCACTTGTCGTATCAAAGAGGAGGAATCACCCAACCTACAATGAAAACGATATTTACTAGGCTTTACGACGCCGGAATACGTCTCTAGCCTAGACTTCTAGATGTTGTGCGTTAGGTTCCAAAGTGTTTTTAAGTTCATTGAGGTTTATTTTATAGTTGATCTTTCTTAAGAAGTTTTCCTTTAAGGTTCACCGCGTGATGTAGACATACAATTCCTAAATATGCAATCTAAGATGATAAATAGTCATTTACTTTCTTTTAGCAATGAAAATCCTAGCTACTAAGGAAAGAGAAGTAAAATTATTTCAACATAGAGCAGAGAGCACACACTAAGATGCACAGTCCTAAATCAATTTCTGCATGCAGTCTAAATGCAAATGCACATGCATGTATTTGTTTTTTAGTTTCCTTAATGTGAGAATGACAAAAAGAAAACTAAGTACAGATCTAAACTACTTTTCCTCAAAGCAACACTTTAGCAATTTCTTTTCAAAAAACAAAAGGAAGACTAAGACAACACTTTCAATTTCGGAAGGAAAAATTGTTTTTAACACTTCGAAGAATTGATAACTCAAATCAAATACAATGGCAAAAGTGTAATCGACTATCTAAAAGAGGAAGACTTTACGACACTCTTTTTCTTAACTGAAAACGACAATTGTGACACTTTCAAATCAAAAGATGACAATTCGATTAAGCTACTTTTTGCAAAGGAAGACTGTAAATGATGAAAAATACACAAAAAAATTCACAATTCCTTATCAATGGAGGCCGAATAATGTAAAGGAAGAAGGTTTCAACAGTGATATACTAATCATAGATAGCAAAACTCCTTAATAGAGCTAATAACAATGAAGAAAAAACCAAAATATGGAGGCAGAAACAGTCTCACTCAATCATCGCACCTGTCCTTAAGGGAAACAGGGATGCATCTCACCTGCAGCACATGGGAGGTGCGATGCATCCAAACTACCAATGAGAGACAGTGCGTTGGTCCAGAGACGAGACTAAGCTCGGTTTTTACTCACAATTTGCAGCTAAGTTCAGGGGTTTAGGATGAGCTTATGATAGGCAGCAAACACAAAGTATAGGGGTTGATCTAATGAGGTTACTGAGCTACCACAATGGCACTTAGGATGTTTGCAAGTCAGATGTTCAATTCATAAACCAACCCGGAGATTGACTGAAGCAGCGTTGATCTACTTTGCAGTTGCATAGCAAAAGCAGTTCAAAGGCTAGCTGGCTTAACTTTAGGCTCTCTCTGTAGTTTATAAAGCAAACAACAAGGACAAACAAACAAACTATTCGCTCCCCAGCGGAGTCGCAATTTTGTTATTGGGAAAACTAGTGTCCATTCAGAGTTGTTAGTCCCACTAAGATGGGTAGCTATCTTAGAAACAAACAATTCAAATTTACTTACATTTTCCTTTATGAGAGATAGATGAGAGAGAAGTAGAGAGTACCAACCTGAGTCTTTTGCTTGGCTCCTTGCTTGTTTCCTCTCTCCTTTGATAGAGATTTCACCACTCTTTTCTCACTTGTCCCACTTCAAAGAACACCTGTAGAGTCAAAGCAGTAGAATAACATCAAAGCTTGGAGATCTATAACCATAAACAATATAGGATCAGTAGTACATTAAGCATACACATGCATAAACAAATACAAGATTCAGAGATATACAAGCATATGGAGGAAAACTCAAATAACTTTATTGATAGATATAGTAGAAGAGAGGATTACAACCCAGCTATCTGATCCAACGCCATCCTCCCAGCATGAAAACCCTCTTCACCTCATGAAAAGACTATATCACCCAACAATTCAATGTTTCACAGAGAAACCAACAACACTTCCTTACAAAATACAAAATTCCAGCCTTTGGATCTCTAGGATGTGGGATCCATATATAGATATTTGTAGGTGGGTGAGTCAGCTTATGGGATTTTGATTAGTGTCATTTCACTGATAGTTCTTGGTTCCACTTGGATATTTCATGATATGTTACTCGTCCCTGGGCGAATTCAGAGAGGCAAGTGTCAAATGAGCAGTTTCTAGAAGATTCTTTGGGTTTCCACCTAGCAAACTGCCTCTACCATTTGTTTGCTCTCGCTCATCACACCCTACAAAAGGGCTTTTCAGTATGCATCACACCCTTTGCATGTGTCAAGTGAGATACATCGCACCCTCAGCATGGAGCAGTCTGTATGGTCCAGTTTTGACCAGTTCTGAGCAATTTTCTAGGGAGAACTTCTGGGAAATGATATAATCAGCTGACCTTGTTGCTTTAGGGTATGAAACAACACTTTTAGGGGTTTAGAAGCCCTTGGTTTATGGACATATGTGATTGGGGTTGCAGTGCCCAAATATGTCTATCACAAGGGGGTGTAGACCAGGAAGGATGAGCAAAGGGTCCCCAAGAATATATAGTTGTGGTTTGGTTGGGGTTGTAATATGCATGGGATGACCCTTGAATGCCTTGCTAGTATGGTCTAGGCCTAGAAGGTCTCCTTTGGTTAATGTAGCAAAGCTTCCAAGTGACCCCTTCAACTCCTTGATATACAACTTTGAGTCCGGGTAAAGAAGGGCACTTGTCTGTGGGATGTTTTTCTTCACAGACCAAGCAAATTTCAATACAGTTCAATGGACATTCATTCCTAGGATGCCTCCTGGTGCATCTAGGACAAAATATGGTGAATACTCTCTCTGATTCCTCCTGCTTCCTTTTAATGTTCAGAGTGTCCATTTTCAAGGCAAGGGTTTGCAGAATCTCACTTTTGAAATCTTCCAGCATGTTTCCAATTTCACCCTTGATCGATGAGTTGGAAGATGATGTATTGGCCATAGGTTGACTACCCCTACCCTTTTTCCTAGCCGCCCTAGAATGCTTTCTAAAGACAGTCTTGATATCCTCATAGGATAATTGGTAGATATCTCCTCCTACTAACAAATGTAAGGTATCCAGAAGACCTTCTCTTACTCCCCTAAGCAGGACTAGCTTTAGTGACACAGGGTCAAGTGTGCACCTGGCCCTTTTGTAACTGAGCGAGAATCTTTCTTCATAGTCTTCTAAGGATTCATCATGGCCTATGGTCATCCTAAAAATTTCTTCTCTAGTATCCTTTGACCGACAGTAATCTCGATATTTGTTGTTAAAGGCCTGTTGCATCTAAGCCCAAGTTGTGATGTTATCTCTAGGTAAACCCATGAACCAGTGCAATGTTGCATCCTTGAGGGTAGATGGAAATAGTTTTAACTTTTGCTCATCATCTGTATAGTCATAGGTTCAGCATATAACAACAAACTCAAACAGAAGTGTCGGGGTCCTCTGTGGTCAGGCCATGGAAATGAGGTAGGGAAGAGGGGCTTATATTTTTCATCTTAATGTCCCCATTGGTTTCCCTAATGGGGAAGGCACCCTCAACTCTCTCTCTATTCCCTCTGTCATTTCGGTTTTCAGCCATTGGTTCAGTAGGAATGGGTTCCTCTTCTTCTTCCCCTGTAGATTCTTCAAATATGTCAGGTTTCTCACCTAAGGGTTCCTCCAATTCACAACCACCGAAGAAGAGAGAAGTTTGGCTATTGGATGTAGTGGGGGTATTTGGAAAACAATTTCCCCAAGGTTTCCCTATTCCTATGAGGCATGAAAGGAAATATTTTTGGGTTGGTTTTGTATTATTTTTAAAACTTGAAAAGTACTTGCAGAATTGAAATTGTTGATTGAATGAAAATTACTGACAGAATGTGAAAGCTACTTACTGAATTGAAATCCTACTTTCAGAATGGAAAGGAAAATAAATAATTCAAAATGAAAGAAAGGAAACAACTAGATTACTTTTGCAAAAATAAACTAATGGCAGAATATTGAAGACAAGAAATAGAAGAAGAGAAAGCAGTAATCACATTCTACTCAGACACCTCCCCATCAACAGTGCCAAAAAGTGATGAGTAGCAGTATTGCAGCAAGGATGCTATAACTCATGGGCTGCCAACTTTACTTATCAACCCAAGGTTTTTACAAACTTGGAGGTGACAGTGTTGTATGCACAAGTAAAAGTGATGGTTCTGCCTGTTGTCATTGTTCAGATGGCGAGAGATCACTGGGGTTCCAATCCAGACTTCTATAGAGTCAAAAGAAGCTTGATTCTTTGATGGAAGAAATGGAAATCTACTCTAAAGTGTTACTCTACTGCAATAATGAAAAAAAAACCAACATGTAATGCTAAACCACACCATACCCTAATTATCCATTTAAGAAGCTATGCTAAGCATAAATGATAAATCAACAATAAACAAATGCTACTATCTAAGTTGCAGAAGTAAAAAGCATCAAACAATCCTAAGGTGCAAGCAAAGAAACTAAAATAACTTTGTTTTCATTTTTTTGGTTTTTTAGGCAAAATCAAGCATGCAAATTAATTGTTCTTGTGGATGTGACAGGTGGATTGAAGGTGTTTGAGGATGGCTAGAAGGTTTATGGAGTGGTTGGATGGTGTGGAGGGATCCTAGGAGGCTTTTGTGACTTCCTAGAGGTTTCCCATCAATTCGGCCTCAAAACAGGTCGTTTCAAGAAAACCTACAGGATGATCCTGTAGGAATTACAAGAAACCTACGAGATACAACCGAGAGCTAATTGTGAGGTTTTGGAGGTGTTGGGAAGCTTGGGAAAGGTGTGTGGTGGGTGGAATCGAGTGTTAGAAGGTCTAGAAGCACTCAGGAGTCAATATCCAAGATAAGAGATGGCTAGATTCGCTCAATGTATTTAGGAGAATTTCAATGAAAAATGATTAAAAACTAGTGAGGGTGATGGTGAAAAAAGGGATGGCTAAGGTGGATGAAGTGGAAGATGGTTTCTAGTTATGAAGTCTTGGTCTCCTCCTGAAGTATCTTCTCTTCTTAAAACATGTGTGTCTTCCAAAAACTATGCAACAAGATACATTTTCATAAACTAGAAAAGCATGAATCAATTACCTATATTATGCATGAAGAAAGTTGTTGAAAGGAATGAAAGCATGAGTGAGATCTTATTGCAGGAACGGAGATGGAAAGAGATGACAATGAAATCTTCCTTGCAACATTAACCAACCACTGAATTAAAGACAACAAACTCCAAATCTCATACAAGAACTAGAAATCTGTGTTTTGGGGGCTGTTGAAGGGTCCCTTCCTTAGGTCATGGTCCCAGAGGGAGGAAGTGAGGCCAAGACACTTGCTGACAACCTTGTGGTGATCTTTTTCTCCTTGCTAACCTGCTACTTGAAAGAAGGCACAAATGGAATCAAACTATCACACAACCAATCTAATCTACACTGCTCGTAATGGAAATGCATCTTCTAAGGAAATTAAAAATTAAGATATGAATCTACACTAGCATACATGTACAATAAAGAGGAGCCTTGGCTACTAGGGTTGGGCCCTAACACAAGAGCTTCACCCCTATGAGTTAACTCAGTGCTGGCTCAAAACAAAACTCATTCTTATTACCAAAACAACAGATTGCATCAAAAGAACTGTCACAAGTCTTGCAGCTCAATAATAGAGTAGAGTTTTACAATCAAAATCCCTATTGAGGTCCTAGGCCTCTCTACTTATACATCTGAAGTATCCAACGACTTCCTTAAAGTTAGGGAGGCTCTGCTCCCAAACTCGAGATAAACTGGTGCTTTGTCATTCACTTGCTCGACTGCCTTCTAGTCCTCATGATTTGGTTGTTTGAACTACGAGCTAATGGAGGAATATTCAAATGGAGGAATAGTAAATGAGGAGGATTTACCTCCCATAATCCATCTCCCTTGTCCCATTTTAGTTTTGACCTTGGTCTTTGCCAAAATTCCTTGCTTTTATCCTTTAATCCTGCATTAAATGCACATTAGACCACAAAGCAAAATATCCAACTCTAACTCATCTCATAACCAAAATATAATCAAAAGTATGCAATAAGTTATGAGAATAGTTGGTTTGACTAAGCTAGGAAGTGAATTAAGGCCCATATAATGACCCAATGGTGAGGCTCATCAGGCCACTTTTTTTAATGTCCTCGAGGAATTCTACTCAGTAGGGAAAATTGATGATCAATACATGAAATGGACAAATTTGTTATGGGAGAGAGATTAGATGATGCCATAGTACACCAATATTTTCCATACCTTTCACTCAAATTCGGGTATCAGAGACTCTGAGTGAAACTTGGTTTTGAAGTATCACAATGGCCTGCATCGGTACATCGAAACATATATTGATTTCTTGGGCATCTGCTCACTGGGATTCACTTATCGATATGCTATTAAAATTGAGCAGAAATTGAAGTAGAGGAATAAGTGGGAGTTTAGTTCTACAAATCCATTGTAACAAACGCCTTGTAAATGCCACACTAACTCACAAAATAAGGGACAAAGCAAGGACAACCAAACTCAAGACAACTAGTTGAAGTCACATAAAATAAGGTTAATGGGAAGTCGAAGAAGGACACTGAAAAGTGGTGTGAGTTCCAAAAAAACCCCTAACATGACACTGATGAATGTCACTCAAAACAATTGTTTTTAGTTGAGCTTAAAGAAAAAGAAGTGAACTCTATCTAAAATCCAAAAAGGAAAGTCAGAGGAGCCCGAGGAGGGGGGACACTTCTTCCTTTTGCTTATGTGATTGAAGGGGACCCCACTACATTTCATTATAGATAGTGGAAGTCAAAATTACTTGATCTCAATTGAGTTTGTCAAGAGATTGAATTTATCGATAGTGCCACACCCGCAACCATACACCATTGGTTGGTTGAGCCATAAATGAGACATTCATGTCAGACATCAATGTCGCTTGTCCTATGACATCAAACCCTTTAAAGATGAGTTACTATGTGAGGTTGTCCCACTTGAAGTTTGTGATGTTATTTTAGGACAACCTTTTATATGAAAATGTCATGTTTTTTATGAGTCTTGTCCACGCCATGTCATTGTTACTCTAGGGGGTAAGCTTTACAAGGTATTAGAGGTATTTTTGACTACCACAATTTCATTTATCTCAATAAAGCAGTGTCAAATGGTAATCTCTCAGACTACAAAGTTTATCCTCTTCATCGTTTAGTCAAAAGGTAAAAGGAAGATCAGTGTGACCACCACAACATCAACATAGGTGCTCTCTACAGAATGGAAGCAAGTGGACAAGATTGTAGAAGCATACATAGATATCTTCACTTCAACTATGAGGGTTCCTTTGCAATTCCAGGTCAAATGCTCAAATGACTTGATATTTGGTGCTCCTTTACCTAATGGCCAATATATATATGTTCTCACTTGGAGGATGAGGAAATAAAATGTATGATTCATGAGCTTATACAAAAGGGCCACAATCGACTGAGCTCTTCACCTTAAGGAAGCCCAATTGTGTTGGTGCAAAATAAGTATGGGACATGGAGACCCTATATTGATTATTGATCCCTACACAAAATTATTATCAAGAATAGATACATTGTCCCTCATGTCGATGGTCTTTTTGATCTGCTTAAGGGTGACAATCTATTTAGTAAGCTTTGTTTGAAGTAAGGCTACCACTAGGTTCCAATTGAGAAAACTGATGTATGGAAGACAATCTTCAAATTTAAATAAGGTAATTTTGAGTGGATGGTCATGTCATTTTGCTTGACTAATGCTCCAACAATGTTCATGAGGATGATGGATGATATCCTACATCTGTTCACAAACTCTTTTGTGGTTGTATATTTGGATGACGTCTTCATTTTTAGTAAAACACGGGAAGAGCATTTGCAACACATTCATTAGGACCTAAGTGTTAGGATATTCCGACACATAGGAAATAGTTAAGTTCAACTTGGTCTAGTATAGAGTTAGGTATAGAGTTAGGTAAAGTGTGTTTCTTTACCGTTGTACATTTTGTAACTTACAATCCAATGGTCACGATATGTAGTGATCTGACGGTTCACTCTCTCCTCGGTATTACCGACACTTGATCTGTGGCTTGACACCCGATTGGTCCATGAGTTCTATTTAAAGCGCATGGAGGGTCATTGTTCGGGTAATCGGTCTATGAGAGAAAGCTTATGTAAATTTTCATTCTTTTATTAATAAATTGCCTGTAGTAGCCACGTTGGCGCAAGCCGTGGACTGTTTCCCTCTTTGAGGGTTTAAACCACGTCAAAAATACTAGTGTATTGATTTGAGATCTGGTTGTGAGCGATGTCTTTTTGGTGTTCTTTTTGAGAAACTTACCCTGTAAATTCCTACATGGTATCAAAGCTATTTGAGGGCCGCGTCCATTGGTGATCCAAATCTGAAGCCGGTAGAACTACATGCGGTTGTCGTTTCCTAGATCTACTATTTCTGACTACTTTCGGGCCGAGAGGACTGCTCTGTTGTGTTCGGAGCATCTGTTCCAGTGAGGAACCCCTTTCGTTTCACGCGAAAAGGTTTCCGGTAGCCCTATCTCCGTCATTTTTAAGATCTGGAGGTATACCGTCTTTATTTGCAGTTTACTGTTATTTTCTCTCTGAGGGTTTTAACCACGTCAAAATACTGGTGTATTGATCTGTGATCTGTTTGTGAGCGGTGTCCTTCTGGTGTTCTTTCTGAGGAACTTACCCTGTAAATTCCTAACTTACTTTCAACATCTTCAGCTTCAGTTTTTAAAAAAAAAAAATGGAAAGTCCGTGCCAAGTCATTCTTGACAGCACTAACTACTTCCAATGGGCACCATACATGGAAGATTTACTTAGAAGTAAAGGTCTCTACAGAATAGCCACGGGCCAAGAGAAGAAACCAACAGATGAAGACAAGGTTGCAAAATGGGAAAATAGACAAGATCAAGCACGTGGTTTGATAGGGATGTCTATTTCTCCTGATCTAAGATTTCAT
>APFE030255810.1:74878-94308 GCA_000404065.3 Pinus taeda
CTCCTGAAGTTGATGCTACCTTATACCGTCAACTTGTAGGAAAACTCTTGTATTTAACCCATACTCGTCCTGACCTTTCCTTTGCTGTTGGTCTTGTTGCTCGTTTTTTGCAAAACCCCCGTGAAAGTCATTGGAAAGAAGCTAAAAGAATACTTCGTTATGTTCGAGGTACAATACAGTTTGGGATTCATTACAGTGCCAAAGCAACTCCTCTATTAGTTGGTTTCACTGATTCTGATTGGGCTGGTGACCCTGATGATCGGAAGTCTACTGCCGGTTATGTCTTCACTCTTGGTTCACGACCTATTACATGGGCTTGTAAGAAACAGGCTGCCATTTCTCTTTCGTCAGCAGAAGCAGAGTATCATGGTTCCGTGGAAGCTAGTAAGGAAGCCTTGTGGCTTCGTCAGATCCTATCAGAATTGGGCTTTGAGCAGCAGCATCCGACTACACTTTGGTGTGATAATCAAAGTGCCATTCAGCTTTGCAAAGATCCAGTTCAGCATCAGCGCAGCAAACACATTGAACTTCACATTGCACTTCATCAGAAAGCTCATTCATGACCATGTTCTTGAAGTGCAATATTGTTCAACAGATGATCAGGTTGCAGACATCTTCACAAAGGCTCTCACAGAGGCGAAGTTCACTAAACTCCGATATATGCTTGGAGTTCAGGAAGTTGTCACTAAGGGGGGATAGGCTCTAGTGCCTCCTTCCTTCTCCTATTGTGTCATATTTGTAAATCCTTCAATCCTATCCCAAGGTGTTCTTAAGGGGGGATGTTAGGATATTCCGACACATAGGAAATAGTTAAGTTCAACTTGGTCTAGTATAGAGTTAGGTATAGAGTTAGGTAAAGTGTGTTTCTTTACCGTTGTACATTTTGTAACTTACAATCCGACGGTCACGATATGTAGTGATCCGACGGTTCATTCTCTCCTCGGTATTACCGACACTTGATCCGTGGCTTGACACCCGATTGGTCCATGAATTCTATTTAAAGCGCATGGAGGGTCATTTGTAGGTTAACCGTGCATGAGAGAAGCTTATGTAAATTTTCATTCTTTTATTAATAAATTGCCTGTAGTAGCCACGTTGGCGCAGGCCGTGGACTGTTTCCCTCTTTGAGGGTTTTAACCACGTCAAAAATACTTGTGTATTGATTTGAGATCTGGTTGTGAGCGGTGTCCTTTTGGTGTTCTTTCTGAGGAACTTACCCTGTAAATTCCTACACTAAGCACCCTACCACAACACAAGTTGTATGCCAATATGGAGAAATGCTTATTTGGCATGTAGCTAATTCAATATTTGGGATACATTGTGGTGAATATGGGGTGCATGTGGACCGAGACAAGATCCAAGTCATCCAGGATTGGCCAACCCCAAAGATCATAGTAGAGCTTTGTAAATTCTTGGGCTTTATAACTTCTACCAAAGATTCATATTGGGTTTCTTTGGTATCACTTGTCCCTTAGGTCAAGCGACCAGGGCTAGAGCTAAAGAAAAATTTTCATGGTCTGAATTATAAGAAAAAGCAATCAAGGATCTGAAACATTTTCTTTCCTCTACACTAATCCTCACTTTTCTATACCTACAACAACCATTTGAGATTGAGAAAGATGCCTACGTCTATGCTATTGGTAAAATCCTAACTTAGGAAGGACATCTAGTGGCCTATCACAGTGAAACATTCTCTAATATTTTCTAGAGATACCCTACCTATGACAGAGATATATACTCTATCATGCATGCATGATAATAATGGAAGCATTATAACATAGGGAAGAAGGAGACCATCCACATTAGTCACAGGCCTCTGCATTTCATGCATACAAAAGGGAAGCTACATAATGATGATCATCATAAATGATCCACATATGTGCAAAATTCCACTTGAACATCAAGTATAAGAAGGACACCACCAATCATGTTGTAGACATCCTCAATTGGGCCCTATATGTGGCACTAACCACAGTTCTTAACTCTTATGGGTATGAGACATCCAGGTGGCTACAATTATATATTATGACTTTGAATTTGCTACTACATACCAGATGTCGATAGTATGTAAACAAGTTCCAAAATTCCACCTCCAAGATGCACTCTAGTGCTACCTAGGCCACCTTTGTGTTCCTTCAAGCGAGAGTGCCAAGCTAATTTGAGAAGCAAATTACACTTATTCGGCAAGTAAATTTGGTGTGGAGAAGGCAATAACATTACTTCAGAAGTATTTTTACTAGCCAAAGATTCAATAGGATGTCCAATGATATATTAGATCATGCATTACCTATGTTATTGCTAAATGAACCACCAGAAGCAAGGGTTGTACACTCCTATACCTACACTAGACAAGCCCTAGGAATTAATCTCAATGGATTACATGTCAAATTTACCCACCATTGGGCATGGTAATGGATGTATGTTTGTGGTTGTTGATCAATTCTTTAAGATGGCCATTCTAGCACTGTGCAAGAAGAGTTTCATAGCCAAGGCCATTTCTAAACTCTTCTTTGAGCATGTGCTGGGTTCATTTGGCCTAGCTAATACCATTATTTGAAATAGGGATAATAGGTTCCTTAGTACCTTTTGGTCCAACCTATGGTCTCTAATGAACACCACATTGACCAAATCAACTGCCTTTCATCCCCAAGTCGATGGACAAACAAAAGTGGTCAACAAGATGATTGTGAATGTTTTTCGCGTGCAAAACTCTAAGCATCCATGTACATGGATGAAATCCTTCTGTATGTTCAACATAGTTATAGAAAATCCCTCCACAACTCTATTTTCCACAATCCTTTCAAGTGTTCTTAGGGTTTTAACCATTGACCTCGATTGATGTAGTGCTTCCCATTGTATCTTCGTTGGTAGAGTCTTCCCATTGCTCAAGACAAGGAAGATAAAGTGGATTTTTTTTGGAATGGATCCAACACCTCCAACAATAGGTTTATGGTATCCTACAAAAATCTAGTGTCAGGTACAAGTAGTGACATGACCAACATCGAGTTCCACACAAGTTCCTGGTTGGTGATAAGGTGTGGTTGCAGTTACAAAAAGGGTGCCTCACATGCCCCTTGGGAAGCTTAGACCACTCTGATATGGGCCTTACACAGTCATATAGGTTGTGGGTGAAAATTCTTTTAAATTGATAATTCCTCTTGGCTTATAACTAGTATTTTATCTGGAGTTGCTTTGACCATACTTTCCACCTTTCTTGCACACCTTAGAGGCAACTAAGCAATTGCCCCCCACATAACTCAACCTTGACTACATTGAACAAGATATAGTCAATCAGATCATGGACAACGACGCAAAGGATACATGTCAACAAAATATACAATTCGATTTGGTTGTCAAAGCAGGGAATCTTCTTTTACCAAGGAAATTGACCTACTAGGAGCCAAATTCAACAAAAGTGTCCCCATCTAATGAGGGAACTTGATCAATGGAGACCATCTCTTCCTGGGGGGATGACTAATCTAGGTGGATATTGTTCGTTTCCCACCTTTTCCAATGGCTTAATGGTTCTCTATCTTCTTGGTGATTTTTCTATGGATTTCATGTCCTAAAGTTTTGAGGTCGTTTTAGGGCTCTAAATGATGTTTTTTTACCATTTAGGGGGCCAAGGGTTGCCATGACATGCCCCAACACTAGGCATAAGTTATAATCCTCATATATTTTGTTTGAATGGCCTATTGAGCGCCCCAAACAAATATTGTATTCAAAATGCCCCCCACCCTCCCCTAAGAAGTTGATGCACCAACTAAACACATTGGCGCCTGCAAGCCTTTTAGCACTTCATATTCTAGGGTTATGGTTTTGTACCTATAGATTTCTTTATTTATGTTAAAATCATGGCCTCTTGTAATATCTTTTTGCATAAGTGTGTATTTTCCATCTCTCTCCCTTCAAAGATAGCTAGCACCATTCTAGCTAGTTTGTGTTCTATGGCATCATGTCATCTTATTTATCAATAGAAGTTAGGATTTCACTATATTATTGCGCTCTCTTCTATATTTTTGTGTGTGTGTTTCATTTCCTTTCTTTCCTTTTCATTTTTTTCCTTACTAAATTCTTATCATCTAGGGGGTTCAAACTATGCACTTGTTAGCATGAAACTAGTTGAGTGCGTGTTAACATTAGCAATAACCAATTTAACTAATCCCTTATGCCAAATTTGGAAGTTATGTACTTTTATTTTTCATGGAAGCCTTATGGGATCCCTCCTTATTCTATAGAATATCTCGACAGAAGGAAACTCAACTGATAGTCATAATAATAGTTGGTAACCCCAAAGGATTCTATGTATTTGAGCCCATGACCTAAGGCCTCCCTTTCGATAGCATGCCTTAGATGAATGCTGATTTATTTATTCCACTTATCAGAGTTCTCTAAATAAATTCTATATCATAACTTTATATGATAACAATGTATCCAAGTCAGTAAACTCCAAGGTATATGTAACAAAATGAACAATCATTTAATTGGATATACTCTTGGGTTATAACGATAGCTAGCTGGTTTGATCCTGTTGTATCTTTGTAGACAGTTCCCGACTAAAGAACAATGTCAAAGAACCAATGTAAGGGTGTGCTTGAAAATGGATGATTCAAGGATACAAACTTTGCTTATATGTTAATAATCTTTTAAAACCTTAAAAATGATTCAAAGTGTCGATTCCAACCATAACAAATACAAATATTTGTAGAACTTTGGTAGAAGAATGAAGAAGAAATGATAAAATTAAATATCCTCCTTGAATATCTAATCATCCAACATAAGTAGAAGCGTGTAGAAGAACCTCTATAGATAACAACAATACGTTTAAGAATTGATATAGAAGCAACAATCTAATGATATAGAGGAATCAACATGACACACTCGCACCTTGATCCACTCAATAATGAACATAATTTTGCAGTGGGCTTCTAAGGAGGTTGGCAATCAACCCAACCTTTCCTAGTGTCCTATACAAACTTAAATATATGAAAAAAAAGATATGTAATTATAGGAAAGTACTCTCAGAGTAAACAAATGCTGCTAAAGATTGAAATTAGAACCCTTTGATTATCTCCAAAGATTCAAAAATTACAATTGTATTTCAAAATTATGTCTAGGTATCAACCCTTTTTCATTAAAAAATAAGAGTATATATAGACTGTTTTTACAAAATATCCTATCTATTATAGATTTACAAAGAAAAATAGCTATTAGCCAAGATATATGGATAATCTAAATAACAACTTGATATAAAGAAAAATTTCTCCTATAATGTCTTGAGTTGTCCCAGATATTTTCATTTGGGTTTGATGCATACGAATTTGTTCTATTTTTCTCCTCGAAATCATGAACTGCTTTGATCCTTTATTGATATGGTGTAATAATAAAATGAACTTATCCAGCAAGTTTGACTAGTTGTTCCCATTCTTCATATATTAGATAATTTAAATTAATCATCTGCTTATATGCTTCATCTACTATAATATATTTTTCAAAAGATGGTTTTACTATGAATAAATTTTTAATCTCATAGCAAATAAAAAGACCATCAACTAAAATTTGAAGTAGATTTTAACCTCTTATTTCTTCCTTGACTCCAACAAACTTTGACTTGTCCATCATTGTTGTGTTCAATGATGTTTGATACCCATCCTCTATTATCATTTGGCTTTGTGAATTCTTGAAAGAGGGCATACCTTTCTGGTGCAAAATAGAGAATTTATTGTAAAACATATTAATCTATACCTGCAAATTTTCAAACTTATATTTTGTTGTCGGCATAAGAGTTTTCTTAGTTAGATATTTCCTAGTTTGAATAATTTATTCAATTCTATCATCAAAACCTAACTCTTTAAATTCTTCCCTTGTTTTTGTATTCAAAGATTTGATAATTTGAGTTGCCAAGCCAAGTTTGTTTCCAAGTTCAATTTTTATTTCATCAATGGATTTCTCTACTCATTTCAACAGCTCTTCTCGTTCCAAAATGATTTCAATATAAGGCTAAAAATCAAATACAAATGACACGATTTCCATCCAAATTTGTTCTTTCGCCTGTGACAAACATGGAGTGGTGTTAGATCTACTCAAAACCTACTCAAGTTGTTATTGCAACTTGGAATTTTTTGTAGTTCTGCTACTAATACATTATCTAAATTGGTCTTATTATGTTTTTTTTTGTCCAATGACCTCTTTAATTTATCAGCCTCTTCATTCTACATGGTGAGAGAAGATAATGCTTTTTCCAATTTGTCTATAGCATCATCCCCTATTGAACCTGTTTCTAATGTTGAGATTGGTGTGTTGCAAGCTTGCTCCCTTTCCTTCAATAAATTTTCCATCTATGCTTCCATTTTTTGTATTTGCAAGTTTTTTTTAATTATAATGGATAACATAGTCTATTTTTCTTTTTTCAAGCTCTCCTATCTCCTGCATTTTTGGATGCTCTGTCGTGGGAAACTTCAACCTTTTTTGGAGAGCTTGGATGTCATTATTCTTCTTTTTGATCATTTCGTGAGATGAATCAACATTTTGAGGGTCCAAATCTAATTTAATGACAACATCCTCCAGTGATTTAATCTTAGTGACCTTTGCCAAAGAGGATGTATTCTCCATTTTCAGCTTTGCAAGAGTATTGCTTAAATAATTTTGTAATTTAGACACATTGATAGGAGAACTAGTGACGGTGGAATAGATCATCTCCCCATTTAGTTCATGGAAATCTATCTGATCTATAAGATGAATTTGTTTTGTATTAAAAGAAAGCATAGATAATTTGTAGCAACTTTAGCACCAGATATCTTAGGTTCGATAAATGCTAACTTAAATTGGCCCTTTTTAACATCAAGGGTTTAAATCAACCTATTTTTTGTGGATGAATTTTGCTTCTAGAACTAATCATAATTTATTGCTTTCAAAGACTCATTCTTTTTCTTCATTTCCAAAAAATCAAAAAGATGTTTTGGCTAGAAGAAGAAGATGATGATTATTTTGTTACTGTCTCTATTTCTTGCAATATGAACATGGGTTCTCTTGAAAGGAAAACTATAGTAGGTGAGGAAATATCAGAAAATGTGGTTTTTGACATTGTTTCCTCCACATTCCTTTTCTTATGCATCTTATACACTTTAAACCGATCTGCTTTTGATCCTAATATACTTTGAATTTTCCTCTTATGCTCCTTGTATTTTAACTGAGGTGTTGTTAATACCTCAGGTTCCGTTGATTTCTCTATCACTTATTCCTTTGTCAACTATTGTAATGTATTTTCTTCCCAGGTTTCCTTGTTTACAAACTTCTTTATTTCTGGTTTAGACACATGGAAATAAGGTGGAGATTTTTTCTAAACCTTGATGGTTGAAAATCTCCTTGTTGGGTCATATGGCCAACCGATACCCAATTTGAACTTCTTTTGTGCTAACAATTGCTCCACCTCTTTATTTGTTGATCATAAATTTACCACAAAAGTTTCTACTTGTGCCTTTAGTTTAAATAGAGTGTGTTTCATTCTTGGTAAAAAATGCACTTGATCTACATTAAGACTCTGTCTAATAAATTCAAGAAAAAAAATATGTATGGGAATAAAAAATGGTAAATGATATGGTGGGAGCTCATATCCATATAGTTTAATCTCAGTAAAATCTTTGTACAAGTACCAGTCAGTGATTTGGTTGCTCACTGAGCTTCATAATTCTCTTGATTTCTAGTGAGATTCTAGGGACATTATCACTAATTAACAAAACCTAACATACATGAAGAAATTTGTCTACAAAATCAATAAAAGAAAAATCCTCTGAATTTCTCGTAACTAATGAAGTTCAATGCCTTACTGGCCACTGATTCCCTACAAATTTAGCTACTGCAATGGTATTTGAAACCTGTCTAACTCATAGTACAGAAACAAATAAACCAATACATACTCGTACTTGAATGCTTTCTCTACTCCAAACTTTAAAAACTAATCATGAATGGCTTCAAAGAGAAATTGGATGAAGTTAAGCAATTTTTTTGGCTTCTTCCCTGATGAGAAGGTTGACAAAAAATCTATGATGACTTCATCAAATACCTCATCATTTTGATAACCTAATATGTAGCATAACATAGAAATAATTTGCCTTGAGAGCTCTGGGAACATGGATGACGGATAAGGTGGATTTTGAGTGGGAATTTTAATTCCTTTAGGCATAAAAGATTCAAAAATAGAGGCTCTTTTCTCAAAATTCAATTTTTCATAAATATCTAAGAGTACTTCACTAAAGAAGGGATGCAAAGAATTAGGAATAGAAACATTAAAGGCTTTTAGTATGGATTCGATAGTTATGTAAAATAAGGGTTCTCCATTTTGAGAAATTATGGCTTTTTCACTGGGCAAATATCTGTCAACACAGAATACAATGAATTCTAGGAAGTGGTGAGTTTGAGGAAAGATAAACTGAGGCAAAAAGGACATCATTGTTATCTTGAAACCTCTCAAAGGCACAGTTCTGAAGCTCATACAAATGAAACTCACAATTTGTTTCTACTATTTTGCTTTCTTGATTAATTAAAGGTGATTCATCAACTTTTGTTTTTGCGGAGGAGAACATGATTTCAAACTAAGTTTGGGGTTTTTTTCCTTTTTTAGAACTCATTTTGGAATGTAAAAATATGATAAAGGAATTGAATTACCCATACATTGACGTACTGAAACAATCCTGCAAATGATAATTGAATTTGGCTACATTATTTTGCTCAGGTTCACAGCAAATAACCAATGGATAGAGAAATGACTTGAATAGCATTGAAAGAAAGACGTGGTGTGAATTAAAATATATATAATTGTTTAGAGCGGAATGAATTAGATGTTGTATTCATTAAAATACAACGATATTATTTCATAATCGTTGATGGGATGAATATATCAATGACAATATAACTAGTTAGTATGTAGAATAACAAAGGCGATAAATGGTTGTCAAGGTTTCAAAATGGCAGAGCTAATAAAAGGTTGGCAAAGGGTAATTATTGGCGGAAACCAAAATGGTTTTGCGCGGGAGGGAGGGGCGAGGGGTGGTGGTGTAGATGGTAAGTGGTAAAACACCAAGGGCGATGCGCAATTCATGAGAGCACATCATGTAACAAAGGTGGGTTTTAAAAAATAATTTTTGGACCCCCTGCATTAAATGTCGAGCAAGCGGAGGTGGCAACGAAACGAAATTATAACTGTTGATCATGATATGACATATCATCGTCATTGGAAAGTGAGATATTTTTTTATGAGCACGCGATAACAAACTTTATTTATATAGTTCATTTGGATTTGTGAAACTATATAAAAACAAAAAATTTAATATGTTGCATTAAAAAAATTGTGCATAACATTTATTTACAAAGTGCATATATAAAAATAAATGTTTTTGCTTCTTCTAGAAAATTTCAAAAATTTTAATTGGAACAAGAAAATGTTACAACAATGGCTCCATTTGGGGACTACTTCCCCTTGTGGGATGCAGAGAACTTGCAGATCCATGTGCCTTCACCTCGAGCGATGGATTTAGTGTCGTAAGAGAACTTCACACCTGCTCTCAAAAAGTAAATCATATTGATTATTTACAATGGAAAAGAAAGAAATTTCTTCAATATTGAATGTAATGTTTCAAATACTGCCCATTGACTAGAAATGAGAAGTATTCCCCTTATAAGTTATATAAAATGAAAGTATTATTGCTTCTGATTTTATTAATCTTGGAAGGACCCAACCAAAGATTGTAAAATTTTCCATGCTTGCCTTTTCTGACCTTTTGGCATCCCTTCTCAAAACTAAATCTCCTTGCTTGAAATCTCTTTCCCTTGCCTTTCTGTCAAATATGCTCTTCATTTTATTGTGGTACTAGATAAGTTTGTTTTGAACCTCTTCTTTGTCTTGTTTTAGCTTAATAATCTAATGGATTCTTCTTGAAATATAATTTGTTTCCTCATATGATCTTTCAAAATCTTCATGATTGGAAAAACTAACAGAGTGGGAAAGTTTGCTTCAGTGCCATACACTAGTTGGAAAGGGGATTTACCTATTGCTCTCTTAAGGGAAACTTTATTTGCCCACATTGAAAATTTGAAGTGGTTGTCCCTACTCGTCTTGTGATTAGCAAGTATCTTCTTAATTACTTTAATTAGGATTTTATTGGAGGATTCAAATAATCCATTCCCATGTGGATAGTAAGGAGTGGAATGATGCAAATAAATCTTATACTTTTGGAAAAATTCAATCATTTTAATGAAACTGAAAGCTTGTGCATTATCTATGATTAATTCCTTTGGACAACCAAACCTTGATAAAATATTTTCTTCAATAAACTCCACAGCCACAACATCAATTGTATTTATGACTGGAATTGCTTCCACCCACTTGGTGAAGTATTCATTTGTTGTTAATATCCATTTATGTTGATTGCTATATGTGGGATTGATTCCCCCAATAAAGACTAAACCCCATTGCTTAAACAATGCTTCAACTGATACAATAATTAAAGGTAAAGAAGATGCTTTCTATTTACCTACAAAGATTTGGCAAGGAACACAACTTCGAACCTTAGACGCAACTTGAGAAAATATCTTCGGCCAATAAAACCTAGCTCTCAGGATTTTGTGGGTTGCGGCTCTCCATGCATAATTCCCTTCAAAGACTCCTTCATGGAATTCATCTATTACTCCTTATGTTTCACTCTTAGTTAAACATAGTAAAAGAACGCTCAAAGGGTCTTTCCAATACAAAATTTCATTGACAATGCAATATTTTATAGATTTAAGCTTGAGAGATCTAGATTGATTTTTATTGTATTCATAAGGACAATGAAGATGATGTAAAAAGTAAACTATATCATTGTACCAATTAGATAGTAGAAACTTTTCATTTATTTTCACAGAAGGTTCTTGTGGATTCTTCTTCTTTTCTTCATAAACAAGTTCTTGTGGATCCTTCTGCTTTTCTTCATAAACAGGTTCTTGTGGATTCTTTTGCTTTTCTTCAGAAATAGGTTCTTTTGGATTATTTTCTAAAAATGAAGTTGACATATGCATTATTGAATTTATACTCAAGATCTTACGATTAGACTCTATTAGAAGTTTTGCTAGTCCTCGGCCTTTCACTAACTTTGTTGGTTTGATTTCCATACAAAACTCTTGAATTTTGGCTATCCACCTCCCTCTCTTCCCATCAGTGTCAGGTTGAGTCAACATTGTCTTGACTGCATTATTGGGAACAAAAGTTGTTGTTCTAGAATGTGATACATAAGTCCTGAAATATTTCAATATGCTTGAACCAAAGTGTATGCCTATTTTTTAATAATATCATACTTTAGCACTGCATCCCACATAACTTTTCTAAAGAAAGTAATCAGTTAATCATCTTCTTTGGAATTCTTTTGCAAAACTACAACAACTATATTAATATTTGATGCAAATGAAAAAATACTTGAAGGCTTGGTATACTCTGGGTTTGTTAAAACCAAAGCTTCTGTAAGTTCCTTTTTTATCTATGCAAAATAAAAATTGGATTGGGAATTACATTGAATCTCTTAGTCTTTTTTAAGCATCTTGGTAATGTCCTTTATAATCTCTACATAGTTGGCTATGAATCTCCTCAGGAAATTAATTTTCCCTAGGAATGCTTGGAGTTCTTTCTTTGTTTGAGGAAAACTAATCAACTAAATACATAATACTCTTTTGGGATCAATCTTAACCCCCCCCTTAGAAATAATATGCCCCAACAAATTCCCTTCCTACATGGAAAATACTGATTTCTTGGGATTAAGAGAAATCCCAAATTTTCTGCATTTTTCAAAGACCCGCTTCAAGTGTTGAGAATCTGATTTTGAAAAGACAATTATATCATCAAGGTAATACACTTATGCCTCACCTACAAATTCAAATTCCATAGCCCTTTGAAAGTTTTCTCTTGCATTCACAAGGCCAAAAGACATCTTAGCATACATAAATGTACCCCAAGGTGTGGTGAAAGTTGTATTACTCTAATAATCTTTACTGACTGCAATCTGGTTGTACCCTGAAAATCCATCCAACATTGAAATTATGGTTTATCCTTCTACCTTCTGAAGTAAATTATACATCTTTGACAAGGGATAATTATCTTTTAGAGTTGCTTTGTATAAATTTCTAAAATCCACACAAAGTCTTATTTCTCCATTCTTTTTCCTAATAGGAACTATACTATCAATCCAATCAAAATATCTTATAGGAACAATAATTTTTGCATCTAATAATTTCTTGAACTCTTTTTCAATTATTGGCAACAAAATTGGATTGAATCTTCCTAACATTTGTCTGAATTGTTTGACGTTAGGCTTCAAAGGAATCTTATGTTCAATAAATGATGTGTCATATGTTTTCAAGTCCTCATGCCTCCATGCAAAAACATCCATATATTTTTTAGACAAATCAAGGTATTTATTTTTAGTTTCTTGTGGCAACATACCTAAAATTTTGATGTTTTTGAATTCTTCATCGATGCTAATATTGCATTCCTGCACATCATCTTGCTGAGGACTTATTGATAAATATTTTGGGACATCGTTCTGATCAAGAAATTTTTCTAATGGGATCAACCCCTTTGGAATATGATTGTTTGGTAGCTAAATAATATCATGGTCTGTTATGTTATTCTTCATAATTACATCTTGATCAAAATTATTATCTTCTATTTCATTAGCATCTTCCTGATCAATTTGCAAGGATGAAAATTCACCAATTGTTTGTATGAACTTCTTGAGCTTTCCATCTTCTTCAAATACCTACCAATACTTAACATTGTTTGGAATAAAGGGCCTACGTCTGCATTCAATTTGATACTGCAACTGAAATATATTAAGAACTCTGAATGTGATTCTTGATACTGCCAAGGAACATGCAGTTGCATTATCCTCTCTTTTTGTAGCTGAAATATTGAAAGCTTGAAAATAATTTTCTATGCAATCCCATACCTCATTTTTGTAAGCTCTTAATTTAGGATGTATAGTCTAGCAATGATTTATGACTTATCTAACCACCAACTCTGAATATCCAAATCTTGACAATTTTTTAATTTTAATTTTCTTTGTTATCTCCGGTCCCAAAACCAATGTATCATACCTTGCTACATTGTTTGTTACTTCAAATTTTAATTTGAAATAATGCTTAATAATTCATTGTTCTGGTGAAACTAAAATAATGCATGTTCCAAATCCATCTCTCGATGTAGCTTTATCAAAATTCATTAACATTTTCGGATGAATCAACAATAGTTATAGAATTCCCAACTCCATTATGTTCATTACATTCATTATCTACTGTTAAGATAAAGCACCCTATATTCTGTTTAATAGCATAGATAGGATGATTTACTGTCTGTTTAGCATCGAATAATGTATTTATAAATATAACTTCTTTGTAAAAGATCAAATATTCACCCCCATAAAGTGGAATGGTGGCATATGACATTTCATTTGCAAGCTTCCTTAAATCTTAGCACACTAAGATCTTAACAGTAGCATACCAAACTTGGCAGGGATATCTATGAGTACAATATCCATCACTACACGTTTTACAGGGATTTGAGCTAAAGTCACTACCAAGTCTTTAATTAATACCAAACATTGCATTTTTTTTAACAAAAGTGTAAAGGTCATGATAAGGCCTTGTCACTTGCAACTGCAACTTATCCATGATTGATTTGGGCATTAAGTTATAAGATGCTCCAGAATCAAGCATACAATTATAAAGATGAAAATCATGGATCTTAAAAGTTACATAAAAATGAGGTATTGTTTCATCCTAAATATCATGACTTGGACCAAATATGATACAAGGTCTCTCACTTTGTAAGCTGATTACATCACCTTCAATATTTACTCTAGAAGACTGAATCCACTTGGACATGTGTTGTTGATAACCTAAACTTCTTATCAACTCTGATAAATGAATTGGAATTTTAACTTTTTCTAATTCTTTCTCTGGAGTAAACGAAAAAGAAGATTTCTCTACTTTTGGTTTTTCTCGAGTTACAGATTGTTCTTGAGAAGATGAAGGTTCTTTTCCTCTTATTTGTGGAACATTAAAAGTAACATTTTTTGTTTGCCCTACTCGATTTTTTTTAGGCCTCAAATCATATCTTTTAGTATGTTCAACATTTTGTTTTGAAAAATCTTGATATTTTGATATCTCAGCAGACTCGTCATCGAATACTACAAATTGTTTTCAAGTTTAAAGGAATTATTTTACCTTAAAAAGGCTAAACTGCCATCTCTAAATTTATATAATCTATAGTTTGAATAACTTCTTCAATAACTTGGTCATCAATCATTAAAGGAGGTTGAATCTGTTGATCTATTTTTGATCTTTTTCTTTATAAAATTTGAGGTTGAAATGGTCTTCTGTAATGACCTGTTGGTCTAGTTATATTATGTTGTGCTTTTCTTGCTTAAGTTGGTTGAGTTTCCATTATTGAAATCCTATTTGACAAGTTTCTCAACATCCTAGTAATCTCATCAATTTTTGGATCATCTTCCTTAGTCTCTGTTGAAGAACCAACTTTTACATTTTCCTTCTTCCTTTTTTCCTTCCCAGTTTTTGCTCTAAACTTTCCTGATGCGACTCTATTTGCTTCAACCTCAATTGCATCTGTCTGGATATCTGATAAGGTAGTTTACTTTCCTTCTCTTAAAATCAATGCAAAAGCATCATCAAAAGCTTTAGCAAATCTTACTTTAGCATAATTTTTTGATAGCTTAATGTCTACTGGCATTTTATTGTATATTTTTTTGAACCTTCTAATAAAATTAGAAACTGACTCATTAGTATTTTTCTTTATAGCCTCAAACTTAGTCAAATAGTAAACATGACCCTTTTTAATTCCTCATTGATTAATGAAGATGTCTGTTAATGCCCTCCAATTATGAATTGAGTAAGGTTGCAACTGTCTGAACCATATCCTGACACCCCTTTCTAATGATTGCACAAATAATCTCATGTATACATCTTCATGTTCAATATTAATATTATCTACAAAATCTAGGAAAGATGACAAATGATACTCTGCACTTATCCCAATTTTCACATTGAACTTCGATAGGTGTGTTAGGTATCCATCAAGGAAAGCATTTAGATTACTAGGTAATCTCAAAGGTGCATATCTTGCATTCACAATTGGTTGGATTCTAGCCATTACTTGTTGTGGAATAAATGAAATATATTGCTTGGGAGATGAAGGCTTCTTTGGAGACTATTAATTTGAAGTTATAGGTTTCTTTGGAGAATGAGGAGGGACAATTAACTTTTTGATCTCAAGTTCACTTCACTTGTTGACTTTCAGATGCAAGGGGGTTAGAATAAACTTTAATTTCCTTTTCAAGTTGATCAGAACTAGAAGGAAATGTTTGAGAGAAGGAAGGAAAAAATCTCCTAGTTGAGATAAAGAAGATCAATATCATAATCAAATGATTCTGAAGGTGAACTAGGTAGTTGGAATGACTCAAGTTGATTAACCAATAAAGCGGTTTGCACATCTACCCCTTTTTGAATTAGATCTAAAACCTCTGGAGGCAAATCAGAGGCTAAATGGGATTTTTCATGCTTATCAAACTCTAAAAAATGTGGTTCTTAGTTGCATGAAGAAAATTGTGCAGTTTATTTCTTCTAACTGATTAAATTATGCAGTTTATTTTGTTATGGAAAAAATGACAAATTAATCACGCTGCAATTTCTTCACAATAAAACATTGCGGAAAATAAAATGCTAGAAACTAGGAAATATAGAGCACATACACAAAAAAATGACATTATTACTTTTGGACAATTGTTCCCAGAAAAACCCAATGTGGGAAAATCGATGCAATAGATGAGTGTTTTATTATCATGCAGTAGTGAAATTTTGAGTACAATCTGGATGCCCAAAACTGACAATCCTCTACAAGATAATCTGGCCACAAAAATTAGTGATAAAAATATTACCTTACTTGACACTAATCCAACTCCAAATCTATCTCAAACTAGGTTGCTTGAATGATCTGATTAAGAAAATTAGTTTTGTTGTGCTAAAATTCCTTTTCAGAATATATTAAATATGCTTGAGTATTTATGAAATTATTTGCAAGTTTAAACATGGGGTTTTGAGTGTTTTTATGTAATTTTTATGCATAGATTAACATAAACAAATGACTGAACAACATCATATAACAGACATTAACATCACCATAAACAATATCATAACATCACATGATAAAGGAGTTCACCCCTCATGGGGTACATCTCCTTGGTCCAACTTCCAATAGCTTGCCCCTTTCTATTATGCTCAAAAGTGTGAATACATCAGTTTACAATCCTCATAATGCTCTAAAACTTGTTCCAATGGCTCTATAATCCCCAAAAATGCCTATGTAGCCTCTTTATGGTCTTGATTTGGTCAAAAACTGAAGAATTTATGGCCTTTCCCAATTTTTTACTAATCGCACCGCAAATTCCCAAAATCTAGCACCATCCTATAAATTTGCCCCAAAATGCGCTAACGGAGTGGCAATTTCACCGAAAATTGGGCGAAATTGTCGGACACTTTAAATGTCCTCTAATGCCTTTTTTTTTTTTTTAATTATGGATACGTGGGGAGCCACGTGCTCGAAGTTAAGGCCAATGGCATGCCCCTGCCGGTGGGGCCCCCCATCCCTCGTCACATGTATTCATATGTGGTAATGTAACCAAGGGTCGGCCTCGTGGGCTGGCCCTACCCCCAAACGGTGCGCCATGCAACTTTAAATACAACCCACGCCTTTAACGGTTAAGCAACAATTGTGTGGTGTATTGGCGAAGGCATTAGAATTTGTTGTGGGAGGTCGGGGGTTCGACCCCCACTACCTCTGCCTAAACTTTGAACATAATTTTGGTGACCTCCTGGGCTACCATGTGGCAGCCTCTGGCTGGGCCACGTGTCAGCTCGTGGATGCCACCATTTTGACCAATAAAATTACGCCAATTGCACCTAGTAACAAACTAACACTTGTCACATTGTGATTTGTCGAGGAGCCCATTAACAAAGTCAAACTGCCACATACCCTGCACAGTCAACGCCACGTTAGCAGTATGGACTACTGACTGGGCTGTCACATTTTGCAAAAGTTCGTCTATTTGGGAAAGTGAACATAACTCATTTATGGGAGCATACAGAGTCTGCTTCGCGCGAAATGAGTCACACTGGATTCGGGATGAAGAGAATTATGTGATAGTCTAGGTTCCACACCAATCTTACAACTTTGAATTTTGAGCTATTTTTGAGCACCTGATCATTCCTCCCCATTGGAAGCCTTTTGAACCCCAAAATATCACTTTCAGTTGTCCAGTAGGTGAGGGTACAGTTCCCTTGCCTTTCCAATCTAAATCCATTGGTATTTGAAGGATTTGTTTCCTTGAGCCCCACTCGAAGGTAATCCACATTCCCTTGTTTTGAAGACCTTGTTCTTCTCTCAAGAATGGTGTCTTGCTATAGTTCATCAAGGTATTCAGGAGAAAAATCCACTATGGAAGGAATTTGGACATTTTCTCCTTGATCTTCAATCAAAGGAGGCACATACAACTTTAAGTTTTCAACATTAACAACAACATAAATTTGCATATATGAAGGCAAATCCAACTTGAAGGCATTGTTACCAATATTTTCCAAAATTCTGAATGGACCATGTCTAATTAGTTTTAGCTTTTTACCTTCTCCTTGGAGCATCTCTTTGCTAATGTGAAGCCAAACTTCATCACCGACTTGGAACTTGTGATCTACACGAGGCTTATAATTGCCTTGTCTCTTTTCAAGTTGTTCTTAGACACTTTGGTGTACAATTGGATGTGTTCAATGAACCTTCTTGCTTTGTCTATGTCACTATGACCATCAATAGCAACATCTTTCCCGAAAATAAAATCCAAAGGAGACTTAGGCAAGTATCCCAAACATGCTTCAAATGGCGATGTTTGAGTTGAAGAGTGCTTGGCCCAGTTGCAAGCATGCTAAATATAGTGCAAACATTAATCCCATAACTTAAGATGCTTGCTTCAATACCCACGAAGAAGATGTATCACTGTCATGTTCACTACCTCTGTTTGACCATCTATTTGCGGATGAAATGTTGTACTCTTTTTCAATTTGGTGTCCATGAATCCCCACAAGCTTGACCAAAAATTCCTAACAAAGCGAGAATCTCAATCACTAACAATGGATATGGGCAATCCAAAATGCACCCATACATTCTGAAAGAATAACTGAGCAGTTTGTTTAGTTGTAACTTGCTTTTTACATTGCATCAAAATACACATTTTGCTGAACCTATCCACAACTACATTCAAATAATCATGACCTCTTTTTGACAATGGAAGACCTCCTATAAAATCCATAGAAACACTCTCCCACGACCGTGAAGGAACCGGAAGTGGTGTGTACAATCCTAACTTCCTATTGCTAGGCTTACTGTGCACATAATGAACATCCTTTCAAGCATACAAGGCTAATGACAATACCTTTGTAGATGTGCCACCATCTTACACCGAAATGACCAACAATAAGAGAAGTATGTGCCTCTCTTATGATGTTGACTCTTTCTCCCTGTGGAATACAAAGCTTTCCAAGATGGTACAAGAAGTTATCATGCAAATGATAATCCAATTCCTCTACTTGGTTACCTTGACTCAAGCTTGCATAAACATCCTGAAATTAACTATCTAATGCATATTTCTCAATATAACTTTCATGCAAAACAAAATTATGCTTGAGTAAAGTAGCTGCACTAATAATAGGCCTAGAAATCATATCAACACTTTATTGTAGATACCTTTCTTATACCTTACTACCAAGTGGAATTGTTGAAGAAAACCCATCCATTGAAAGTGCCTTGATTGTTGCAACTTAGATTGACGTTGCAAGTATTGCAATGGCTGATGATCAGTGTGAATGATTGTTTCCTTTTTTTTTTTTTTATTACAAAGGAATTGACAATTGGAGAAGCCTCGCAACTTGCGTAACACGGGGTCGATTTTGACCGCTACCACTATAACCCTTGGGAACTGCTCCCGCCCCTCTCCACAACTCCGGGCTAGTCCGGGGGATTTGAACTCGTAACCTTCAGTACGGAGCCCACCTTTCTAACAAACTTCACCACATTGTGATTACCAACTCACCTACCCCCATGGGGCTTGAATGATTGTTTCCTTACCCATCAAGTAGTGTTTCCATTTTTTCACACTTTGCACCAATGCATACAATTCCTTATCATATGTAGAATAATTAATCACTACACCATTAAAAGTTTCCGAATGAAAACATATAGGCTTACCATGTTGCATGAGGACTGCGCCCATGGTGTAGTCACTAGCATTAGTTTGAATCTCAAATGACTGTCTCAAGTCTGGAAGTGCAAGTACTAGAGCTGAACTAAT
>APFE030255818.1:0-17860 GCA_000404065.3 Pinus taeda
AACCAGATGGCTTCATCCTTGGGAATGATCCAAATCTTGTATGCAGACTGAAAAAGGCTCTCTATGGTCTTAAACAAGCTCCAAGGGCTTGGTACTACGGATTGGACAAATATCTTCATCAACAAGGATTTTCAAAAGGATCAGCCGATAACAATCTTTATTTAAAAATTGAAAATGACAAATTTCTAATACTTGTTGTGTATGTAGATGACATTATCTTCAGCAGTAATGAAGATGCTATGAGTCAAAGTTTTGCCTTGGTGATGCAAAAAGAATTCGGAATGTCTATGCTTGGAGAACTGACATACTTTCTTGGGTTGCAAATCCAACAAAATGAAGGCGGGATCTTCTTGTCTCAAACCAAGTATCTCAAGTAGATTTTGAAGAAATAGGGCATGGAAGATGCAAAACCAGTATGTACCCCCATGGTTACAGGATGCAGTCTCAGTGCAAATGATGAATCAGTAGTTGTGCATCAACCAACCTACAGGTCTATGATTGGAAGTTTACTTTATTTGACAGGTACCCGACCAGACATCATGCATGCAGTGGGAATAGTTGGGAGGTTTCAGGCAAATCCAAAGGAAACTCATCTTCAAGCAGTGAAGAGAATTTTCAAATATCTTCAAGGGACTAAAAACTATGGCTTATGGTATCCTAGAGATATAGATCTCACACTTCATGCTTATACAGATGCAGATTGGGCCGGAAGTGTGGATGACAGGAAGAACACAAGTGGTGGAGCATTCTTTATGGGTTCCAGATTAGTATCCCGGTTCAGCAAGAAACAAAGTTTGATTTCCTTATCTACAGCTAAAGCGGAATATGTGGCAGTTGCATCTTGCTGCACTCAACTCCTTTGGATGATGCAGACCCTGCTGGATTTTCAAATCACTTGTACACCACCTATCCCCATTTTATGTGATAATACAAGTGCAATCAGCATTTCAAAAAATCCTGTCATGCATTCAAAGGCCAAGCACATACCGATCAAGTATCACTTTCTTCGGGAACAAGTGTTGGAACAAAAGGTCAAATTGGATTATGTTCCATCTAAGGAACAAGTTGCTGATATTTTCACCAAACCACTGCCCAGGGAAACTTTTGAATATCTCAGACAGAAGTTGGGAGTTGTTGATGTATCATCTTGCTGTTAAATCTTGTCAGTTTCAGAGAAAAATGGGTGTACCCGTGTTGGATAAGGAGTATCTGCGTACATACGCTGGTTTGTGCAGAGAAAGTCACGTATATGTAGGCTTGATGGATATCAGAAGGAGCAGGCTTTGGTTGAAGATATTTTGATGTGGGTCTGACAGAGACCATCCGGCACAGGTTTAGGGGGAGCAGATAATCGTCTAATAATGCATTGTTGGAATTATCTTAGAATCTTTTGGTTCTGGTTCATAACTGTTGTTGATTTCAGGTGGAACAAAGACAAAGGGAGAATAGAAGGAAATCTTGGTTGCTGATCTGAATGATGATTGTCAGTTGCTGTGGCTATCAATTGTTGATGACTTTCATAAGTCATATTCGTCTCTATGTCATGTATCTCTTTCTTATATGGTGTCAAGGTCATGTAACAGACTATATTGGTTTCCCCACTATGCCTGGGATGAAGATGTAATGTATTTGGTCATCATATGTAAATTTCTAATGTATTCCCACTTGGTTGGATGGATGATCCCCACTTGGTTGGGTGATGGATGTATGTATTAATTCTTTTGGTGATAGGAAGGTCTTGTATTGTTGCATAAATCCTAGTTCTTCTTAAAGAAAATATTTTTGCAGATCTTGCCTTCAGTGAGGGGGAGCATGGTCAGCACAACAGGACAGAGATTTCAGCATGTACTCAGGGGGAGCACAACCCTTTGCTGTTGATGACAAAGGGGGAGAATGATCTTGAGGATCTTGGTGTTGCCATCAAGTCCAAAGGGGGAGATTGTTGGCATTATGGCACAGGTTTGGAGCTATGGCACAGGTTTTGTCCTTGATGGCAACTCTCTTTGGTTACAGATCTCAGTTCAGGCTCTCAGAAAGAAGAAAAAGACATATACGCAGGTTCATCTAGACAAAGGCGTGTATACACGCGGTTTATACATTACAAAAGCGCGTATATGTTGGGGATCATATTTTTGGTCCATGGTAGTTAGCCCTTCGAATTTGAACCTATGCTTTGGACCAAGGCGTCTCGGCAGATGTGTTGATCCCTAGTTTTGGGTTCATGGTATTGAAATGTTATGGTTTTGGACCATGTTATTCAGGAAGGCCTAAGACTATAAAAGAGGAAGGAGATCATGTGGAAACCAATCATCTGAACTCTTATTGAACATCTGATAAAGGGCTAGAGTTGGTATATTGGTAATGGTGCAGATCTGGATCTAAATGAAGAAGGAACATTAGCGCAAAATGAGGATAAGTTCTATTCATGGGTCATAATATTTAAGCTTGAATGATAGTATCTTTGTATGATTTTGATCTGCTAGATATGACGCTTGCTTGATCTATCTGATAATCTGGGTTAACTAATGACTGAATAGTTGAAAGAGTGAATTATCCTTCATAAGATCTGTACGCAGGTTCAGTAAGGCAAAAAAGCATATACACGCAGGTTCAGTAAAGTAAAGAAGCGTATACGCAGGTTGTTCCATACTCAGAAGCGTATGCACGCTAGTTTCAGGCTGTTGAAATAGCGTATATAATCTAAGTTGTGATCTAGCTACTTTTGACTATTGTTGCTGTGTTCTGGGTTCTGTTTTCTGGTGTATGGTTTCTGGTACTGTGTTTTGGGTACAACTGTAAGAAGAATATCTACTTGATTCAGATCTAATTTGTGAAAAGGAGATTGGTTGATTCTTGATGATTGTTTATGGATCCAGTCTGAAAATTGATGAAACGTGGTCCCTGGAAGAAAGAGAAGGTTGTAGCCTTCTGTAGGCTAGCACCTACGTACTAGTATCTTGGCTAGTGCAAGAGCTAAGGGGGTTGTAGCTCCCTTCCAGGAGAAGCTGGAAAATGAGAGAAAGTTGTAGCTCTGTGCAGCTTGCAGCCTGCGTACTGGTAAAGGACTGCACCAGTACATTGTAAACAGAAGTTTCTAATTAAAGAAAGATAGAGACAAATTGCAGCAGGTGGTTTTCACCAACATTGGGTTTCCACCTTATATCTGGTGTTCTTGTGTGTGATTGTCTTTATGCTCTGTTTTACTGTCTCTAGTTACTGGTTATTTGATGTTGCATCTCAGATTAACTAACATCATCTGAAAGTTTAAGAAAATTAAAAGTTTGCTTTGTATACGCAATTTTACTTCTGAATAGTTGCGTATATACGCTGGTTGAATTAACTAAAGTAGCGTATACAATTTGGTTTTTTAAAAGGATTATTTGACTTGATAATACTGATTCACCCCCCCTCTCAGTATTATTTCCAATAGTGGAAACACTTAATGTTTGCAGTTTAGATTTTACACCACTAAGTGCCTACTTTAACAGTGAAACCACTCAGTGATTGTTAAATAATTAATTATGCCACTATGTTCTTGATTTGTCCACAAAACCACTTAGTTCTCATCAAGAAATTAAGAACACCATTAAGTACTTTATTTTCGCGTGAGGAAATTTAGTTCCTTACAACAAATTAATAACAAAAATGATTTCTTGTTTTTATATTAAACCACTCAATCCTTGTGGAGCCAAGGGATGCAAAGAGTAACCATAGGGATAAGTATCAGTTTAAATAATTATTTGTTGAAATTGTGGTTTAATTTTGTTTAAATTTTTTATGATTAATATCATATGGATCATATGTTGATGATATAAGTAAACTACTGAACTACCCTTCACAATTATGTGATGTCAATTAGAGGAAATATCATAGAAATATCAACACGTTAAAATCAGATTGGTGTAGTGGAAGCATAATGGAGTTGAACACCATATGAAATAGGGCATTATAGTGACACTGGAACTATATGATATGCATTTACTCCATGAGGCATTTTGAGACAAATGTGTTGTGTTACTATAGGAAGGGAAGATGGATTCCTTGGTTATGAGACTCCATCAAGACTCTTCTGGTGCAAGTAACCATGTCCAAGGAATGCATTTCCCAATGGATTGGGTATGTAGAGAAGGGGATACCTAATATTGGAAGGTATGGGATTGAAAAGAAGAGGAAAAGGAATAAAATGGGTTTTCAAGGAGTGATTTTCATACACAATGGAATTATAAGTACATTGGGTGTGTCTTGGAAAACAATGAGCTAACCTTTTTCCTTGAGAAAGCATTATAGATAATGCAAGACTTGGTTGGACTTGTAATACGCTCCTCCCACATTTACCCAAGCTAATTTGTCTACTAGGGTAAACATGTGACAAAGATTTAATATCATGTGATTCAAATCCCAATGTACCATTAAGGAACTGGAACCAACAAAAGAAAAATACAATCTCGCCTTTCTGAGGAGCTACAAATACGTCAAGAGACAACAAACCCTTCTAAGTACCCAACCCTTGAGACAAATTGTCATTTTAATGAGCTATACCCCTAGTCACTCCCATGAAAAATAATTCATGTTACTGGGACCCTTCAGTTACTTCCACAATAAGGCATGCATGTGACTATGGCCTTCTTTAGCCAGTTTTGAGCTAGCGACCCCATATTTTATGCCACTTTTTCAAGGCTAGGTCTTGGGCCTCTTCCCATAATTTCATGAAACTTTCAAAAATGATAAATAACAATGAATTAAAGCTACTAATTAAAACATTAGCACAAGTAATTAACCAATCCCCTACTATCCATGACAGACATTTCATCAAAAATATCGCAACCCTAAAATCTACAGGTCATAATAAAAAATCTGAAAATAGGGGTCTCATACTTATTTGAGAATCGTCAAGATAAATTTATGCCTTATCACAATAGCTTCATTATAATTATTAGGTCATATAATCATTCACATTTCATCCACTAATCAAATCATGATGAGATCCATAACCAAAGTTTGTCATGAACCATGCTTATAACCAACATATATCCAACAAAATAAAAATAATAGAATACTCATTAAAACCACACATTAACAAGTACATTTAGACATAAAGCACATGAGGAAAAGTGCTCTTATTCACATATGCAAAATCCAACCAAGCGAGGTACTTCCACGTACCCCCTGACATGTAATAGCCCCTAATAATAATAAAAACAATATAAGTAAATAAAAAATAAAGAATAAAGAGAAGATAATAATACTAAATACTAGATAATAACAAAATAATAATAATAATAATGAATAGATAAATAAAATAAAATAATAAACTGGAGTTATATATATATATATATATATATATATATATATATATATATATATATATATATATATATACTATAAAAATAGTAAGAATAAGTAATGTTAACAAACAGTAAAAATGAATACAATAAGAAAGAGTTGAATAAGAGAAATATTAAATTAAGTAAAACATAAAATAAAGAAATAAAAGTTGGCATGTTGACATATTGAATGTGTGCATGCAAATCCCTTTCTATTTTTTGGTCTTTTTAATGTATGATGCGGAGGATGAGATTCATCCATTCCTTCATCCATTATCTTGGGAGAAAATGTTGTGATACAAAGGATTCCCTCGTAGTAGTACGTTGATTGAAGGCTTGGGGGTGTCCAGTTGTAGAAAGATTATGTGCATCTTGGCTTACGGTTGGGTCTAGAGTCATCCACAAAATATTTGTGATAGTTATCATAATTCAAAGAGCATTCAAATCCAAAAACACAAGTAAAGAATATCGTAGATACAAGTAAGTCTTCTCTACTAGTCTTTTTCGAAAATTCTATGTTAAATAGTTGAATAGTTGGGTGTTGATTATTAACCATATAAATTGATATAATTATTTTATATTTTAAATCAAGGTTGTTACGTGTGGTATTAGAGTAAGTTTGGCTATATGTGACCTCTAGGTTAAAGTTTGAGAAAAACACTTAATTAAATTCATCAATAATTTTGCTTGCAATGACAGAGATAAATTTAATGAAAACATATTTGAGAAATAAATATAATTTTTATCTTTTTCTACAATAATTATTATATAAATTATTAAATAAATATCATTATTCTTACAATAATTATTATGAAAATTATTAAACAAATATCAATGATTTTATGAAAGTAGATAAAATTTTTCTTTTTAAATTATCTTTGAATATATATACATACTCTAGAAATATAGTAACATGGATAGTCTAAATTCTTTATTATAATTCTTTTTTATTTAAAAAAATAAAGAAGCACAATCAATAATATATATGGAGATGTTTTTGCATATTAAATATAGAAGGGAATTATTTGTCTTTTGGACTAAATTTTAATTTTAATTTTTTATTTATATAAACAAAAGATTATTCTAAGTTAATTGTTTATATAATTGTTATTATAAATTTTGTGATAAATTTTGAAGTAAAAAATTATATTTAAAAATAACTAAAAATAGTTATATTTCAAATTCAAAGCTAGTTATTGATAACTAAAATTTATATTTCAAACTGTAAACTTGTAATTGATAACTAAAAGTATTTCAAACTAAAAACTAGTTATTGATAGCTAAAAGTTATATTTGAAAGAAAAATATTTCAAAAGATACAAATAACTAGAGCTAACTATCAACTAGGACCTTCAACTCAACAAGATTCCAACAATAAGCTCTTATTTAGACTTTTCTTGCTTTCGAAAAACAATATGTACTAATTAAAGGTTCCATTGAAGAAGTTGCAGGTGAAAAAGCAGCTGAAAGCTCTTTAGATTTTTTTTCATCTTCCATTAGTATTGTTTTCCTTTTCATCTTCCATTAGTATTGTTTTCCTCGAAGCCACAATTCCCTTCCTTTCTTAGCATGCCTAATGTTATCACAAAACTTGACCCTGACAGGCTGCTGATTAGGTAGATCTTGAGTAAATGTTTCAAACCAACTTTTGGCTGAGGCTTAGCCTCCTCAACCTGAGAGGGCTCTCTCACTAGGATAAAGATTTTGATAATGGATTATATGGCTAACTCTATGAAACAACCGAAGCAATGTGAATGGTTGAACACAATCAGTGAACATCCATTGGGCTTATGGAGTTAAGAAATGCTCTAGTATGATAATAATGTTAACTTTACATGGAAGTCAGGGCATCTAGAATTCAACATATCAATAACACATCAGAAATATGTCGGATGAGACAGTCTACAAATACATGAAGGAAGTTAGAGCATTGAGAATGAGTTTGAAGTAATCATGTATTCATACTACTGCAAGCCATGAAAAGAGGACAACCATAGGAAAATTAAAACATTGAACTCTTTCTGAATCCTGAGAAGCAAAGCCAAATCAATGTATTATATTAAAACATAGTCTAACACAATAGCACAGTATGAGTGTTCTTTGAAAAATTTCAAACCTTGATACATTACATTTTCTCCCATATATAGAGTTCATTACATGACTTAGATTCCTTCCTCCAGCATGAGGGGAATTCAAATTGCTCCTAATTTGACACCTATTGACACTTAAAACCAACTATTTAATATAAGTGACTATTAGCTAGCAGTTCTAGAGACCTAAAACAATTAGGAGTGTAACTATCCATTATGTTGGTAGTAGCATTGATTGTAATACAAACTCGTTCTCTAACAAGTGGCCTTCTTCAGTTTGGCTTTAGTGGTGGCCTTAAACTCCCTGCTGACCCTTGATGCCTTATCCTTTGACTGTTCCTGCATATTAGGAAGTTGTTCCTATTTTTCTGCTTTTGGTCTCCAAAAGGATGTTCGAAATTTATTATCCCTGTTGTTCCTCTTAATTACATAAAATGCATTGGATTAGCTTGTTTTCCATATGCTGTAGACCTTGCTCCTATACACATGGTAAGATAAAAACTCCTTTAATGCTGCCTGAAGCATCATGAACAGTTCTAGCTATGAAATAATGACTTTTTTCATAACATAAAGCTTGGAGTTCATAGATGTCTTTCCTTTCCTTGTTTTGTCCTTGCTTGATGTTTACACCTTATAAGTAATCCTTTCCATAAGCCCATCTTCAAAAAGATTTCCTTTTTGTTCTCAAAATTGGCTCACAAAACCATTATGTACAGCTACAGTAGTTTCGTAGCGCTCTACGAAACTGCTATGTATTAGGCATCACCTACAATAGTTTCGTAGCACGCTACGAAACTGCTGTGTGATTTCAAAAACACAGTTTTATGCCAAAATTTGACTTCCTTGAGTTTTCTTTCTTTTGAAATGACCCTTTCATATCCCATGAAGCTATTCAAAACTAAATAAACTGATACCATTCTTAAAAGTAAACTTCAAAAGGTGATCCACATCAAAATTTTAGGATTTAGCCTTACTCGCTATGCAATTTTTCTTAGCTAAGGATGTCCTTCGGGCTAGTTTAGCTGTGTCTTCAGATCTTCAATTTGCCTCTTCATAATTCGAATTCTAGCTCTCAATTTTGCATTGACCAATCTGATGTATCTTGCTTCTTTTATTGCAGGGACCGTCCAAGTGAAATATCGAGCATGACAGCTAACCACTTCAGGTATTGAAATTGTTTTATCTTCCCACAGAGCCTCCATTTTGTTAAAATGAGCTTCCTTAATTGCATGTTTCCTTGAGGTTTTTCTAATTTTGGAAATTTCAAGATTTTCCAGCTCTAGTTTCTTTTTTAACTCTTCAAAACTACATTCCTCTTATTGAGGGATAACTACCTCCCTTGTCTCACTTGCTTCTGGTCATGCCTTTTGTATCTCTTTTGAATGCCTTGTCACGGGTTTTCTTGGCTTAAAAACAAATTCAGAAGCCTGTTGATCAAATTTTAGCTTCTTAGATGTTTTGGCTTTTTTGGTTTTGTCTTTACTTGCTTCAATTAAGTCTGCTCGGACTAGAGGAAATTCTTCAATGTTAATAGCTTGAATCAAATCATTCGAACTTCCTTTTGAAGCTAGGCTCCCCTCAGTAATCACTGTCTTAGCTTTTTCTCTAGCTAGTTGGCTCCTGGTTACTCTTCTTTGGACCGTTTCACCTATGGATTGCTCTTGTACACCTTCTTTGATATGAACTTTCATTTTTTGTGACTGTTGAGGTGTGTCTTAAATTACTAGTAGTCTCATGGGCGGCTTCACCTATTTTCTAGCTTTTTGTTTCACGAATCTTCTTGATCTTGTTTCCTCCTAATGAATTACTACTGGTGAAGAAATCCTTGTAGCCTGAGGGCTGAGACCAGTTTCATTTCTGAAGCCAGACATCAACTAGAAAACGGACCACTCCCTATCTATTTTCTAGAGCTCATGTAAAATAATCAATTTAACTAAGCCATGATGAAAAAACGAGGTCTCACAGGCTTCCTTTTTCAATTGAACCTTGTCACACATTTTGCCTAGGGTATGAAATAAATAGAAAGGCAAATCAAGAGATATATTTCCAGTGAAATGAAGCAGAAGTTTGAAGTGATAGGAATACACCTTATGATACCTACCTTCACAGGTGAAGTATCTCTATATGCAAGTAAGAAAATTAGCATATGAATCCTTGACAAAGGTCTTGGGCACTGATTTGTTTAAGTTTGAATCAACGAACTCTGGATTTAAGAATTCCTTGCAAGGAGTCATATCAAACTTGAAGTTTTTAAACCACCTCTCTTGTCCCCTTGGAATTTCAGTGATTGCAAATATAACCTCTGGAGGGATTGCTAATTCAAGCACTCCAACCTTCAAATTTAATCCTATGAAATTGAGAGAAAAATCTTTGGTGACATTCATGTGGCCTCCTTGAAGTTTTTCACAAAATCTTCAACAACCAACCTATTTGAAAGCTTGTTCAACTTCACTATTCTTCAGGAGAACATCTAAACATTCAGGCTCATTCATTAGACACCTGCATGGCCGATGATCCTTCTTTTCTGTAGACATCTCCATGGAATACCTGCAAAATGAAAATTGAAAGATATTGCACCATCTTAATCTTGATCATTGCCTCGCTTGAAATGGAAAGGGAAGCTACCTCGCTTGGACTTCAAAGAGTTCTGATTTAATGCCTGTCAATTTACTTCTCATGCATGAAAACAAACAAAATCATAACTGAAAACACCTGGACCCTTTTTTGAAATTTGAAACTCGAGCGTACCATGAAACCTAACAAACCTAATGATAAGAATGAGCGGTTACATGTGATAGGCATGGTGTATGGACTGACAGTTGATGATGTAAGATTAACAGATTTTGATAGATTTGACAACTAGGTTAGATTTGACACGAATCTACACGAATCCCTCATTTCATAGCATAGCCAATGCAAATTCTGGGTTTTGCGCTATGAAAACTCCTAGGCAGTGCAAATTATAGGTTTTCCGCTACGAAAACTCCTAGACAGTTTCGTAGCGCATGAAAACCTTGACACAAGTTTGACACATGGAAATTTGTGTGTGATGTGGGACCAGTGATAGGCAAAACGAGAGTGTTGACCCTATTTGACAATACCAACAAGAGTCCCTTCTAGATCTTAGACTCTAAAACAAACCATGGAAATACTAGACCAAGACTAACATCAATCCTTTGGAATCAAACTGATGTTTAGAATTTAGAAATTTTTCTTAATTGATAAAACCTAATTTAGCCTAGATTTGAATAGTTTGCATAGCTTGTACAACTTTCATAGGTAGCCATAAACCAGTTGGAAATTTTCAGTTTTTTTGTAACTTTAAAACATGAATATTGACACTATATGTAGGACAAGCTGAGACAACCTTCAGGTAAAAAAGTAAAATAAAAAAATAACTAAGTTGTAGATTTTGTTTTTGCAATTTGTATTGTAATTTTTCCTTGTATATCATAGGTTCTACCGGGAATTTGAAGGTCATACATATAAAAATATTATGTTATGTTCTCTTCTATTGGATTTCAGAAGTGAGAATTCTCGACTATATAAGGGTTCTTGAAAGTTGTAGAGAGGGTCTCCCTCAATTACCAGTACAAGTTTGTTCAAGATATGTCTTTTTCTTAATTATGAAAAATAAAGAGAACACATGCTATGTAATATAAATTAGAAATAAGAGAGAATATACATGGTAAGAATAACTTAATGAATTAAGAGTAATACAAAATAGATAGAAAATTAACTACCATATTCATGTGTCACATGCTTCTAAGAAAGATCTTTTGTTCATGATTTCAAATATTTTGATGTGAACCTATATGTTTGGGAATCATAGGCATTTTTTCTATTTATGATAAATTGTGAGGCCTAATTCAATGACTCCAACAAGTCTTTGCATTGAACACCCTTGTCATATCATTTGTTAAGCAACAAAGTTTTATATGTTCGATAATATTCTCTCTGTTGAATTTTATATTTCTCATTTTGTAATATAGTAAAATGTTAAATCATTTAAATGTTTGACATGTGATTATAAAATACTTTCCATAGACTTTTGTAATAGCACTTTAGTATTACAAATATTAAAAGACGAGTTGCACATATTTTGGATTGTTTTATTATACAAGGATGTAAATGTTTATGAGATATATTGAAGTTCCACATGCACTATTTGGAAAGTGTTAATATATATGCATGCAACCAACATATATGATATTTAGACATTAGTTAGATACTTTGTGGCTTTGGAGAATCTCATGCAAATTTAGTGATAAGATATTAAAAGTGATATATTAGTGAATTATTATATATGTATATATAGGTTAAGTTGATTTTTAATTATTTTAATTATTTTTTTTATTATCAATTTGGAATAATTAACAATGTCAAATTAAAATTTGGATTTTTGTTTCTAAGTTTAAATTATTATTTTGTTTATTAAAATAAGAGATTTTAAAAAGGGAAATAATATAGCATATAATATAGCTTTAAATAAAGCATATTTTGGAAAGAAAAAAATAGAGTTAGTTGTTTTAGGTAATTGATACCAATAAGTTAATATTTTTTTTTTCAAATTAATCTTGACATTGTCTCATAAAATATTTTCAATTTATTATGACATGAAATGGTTAACAAATGATTATTATTATTTATGATGATGAATTTTTAAAATTGTAAAAGGGATAAATTAGTATCAATCTTGATTTTCTGCTACAAATTCAACAAATTATATAAGATGAGAACAATAGGATTTGGATGAAAATAGCTATATTAAAAACACTATATACTTGAACTTGTTTCAATGTTTTATACTCCTTAGAGGGGAAGAATATTTAGAAATGCAATAACTGAAAACCAACAATGCCATTTTTCTTTCATCTATACTTATGGTATTTTTATTCTAACTAGTGTATGTAGTATGCCATAATGCTATGTCAAATGGAGTGTGAATAAGTTGTGTTTTTAAAGATAAGTAGTCTAATTGAAGTGGGAACATCCTTTGATATGCTTTTCATAGCATGTTAGTATCAAGTAATAAGACAATGTCTTATGTTTTACTAATAGCGTATGAGAAGAACTAAGGGGAAATAGGACTGTAAATTATTGCAATAGCATAGGAAATATTAATATTTATAATTGGAATAGTAATTAACAACTATTATCAACATACATAATTAAGGGTTTGAGGATAATAATAAATGTGATTGTATTTTATTATAAAAGAGATTGGATTGGAAATCTTGGAGGAAAAACATAACCAAGATAAGGGCATTGGAGAATTCAAATTATTGGTAAGCTTTCCATTTTTACTGAATTAGGAGAAGGTTAGTCATGATAATTGGATAAAGTTGTCTAGGGAGGAAGGGAAAAAAAGGAATTTACAAACTTATAACAAAGATAACAAAATTTTCCCTCAAAATTGTGGCCAACATAGAATGAGGAGATTGATAGAAATGAGTAATGGATAAACACTTAAAAATGAGTGGGTGAAGTTCACAATTGAGTGTAAATAATTAACAAGAGGAACTAGCCTATCCTAGATAACAATGGAAGGGAATAATTAAGAGGTGTCACCTGGTGTAATATGGTCATGGAGTTACATATGTATTTCATATAAGAGCGTGATAAGGATCACTATGAAGTATAAATGAGAATGATGCCTACTAAAAATGAATATTGCTAATCAATGATTGAATTTAATTGTTCATGATATTGATAAAATTCATTTCAAGGAACTATGACAAAGTATGGTGATGTTGTGTTAATATGTAATCAACCCATGAGTGGATGAGCATGAATAAAAACAACATTATTAGCTGGGAAGTAGCAACAACATTCCCAATTTTCAAAAACTTTGTGTAAATAAGATAAAATAGCAAGAAACCACGTTCACTAGGGTTAAGAATTCAAAGATAGCTCACATTTCACATTTCACTAGTTTCAATCCCACTTCTTCACCCCTGTGAGCATCACCCGATGCAATGAGTGCTAAGTGAACTATTCAAAAATCATGAGAAATTAGTCAGTTACGACTACCTCTCATGGAAATGGCCATACATTTGAATGACTTACTTAACGCAGTTGAATCCCAAAATGATATCTAATATAATGCACTGCGTAATCCCCCATACTTAAATTCAAAAAGAGTCAAGGGATCTCTACCTTGAATGGTTCATGAGGCACAATACTTGCTAAGGTTTTGCAAATGGGGTAGCAAGCTAAGTGGGCTTGATTGTGGAAAAACTCCACAGTTAAGCGCGCTTGAGCCAGAGGAGTTCTGGGATGGGTGACCTCCTGGGAAGTCCTGGTTACCGGGTGCAAGCCCCGGAAGTGATGATTGATGCTATGTGATTCGTTCTCCACATTTCACTAGTTTCAATCCCACTTCTTCACCCCTGTGAGCATCACCCGATGCAATGAGTGCTAAGTGAACTATTCAAAAATCATGAGAAATTAGTCAGTTATGACTACCTCTCATGGAAATGGTCATACATTTGAATGACTTACTTAACGCAGTTGAATCCCAAAATGATATCTAATTCAAATATAATATGATAATAAGTACATTAAAATAAAAAGGTGGGGAAGTTTGAACTGAAGTTAGTAGATATGGAATTTTAAGATGTTGAAACTACTATAGAAAGAAAAAAAAAATATCTAGTATGAGGAAGCGAATTGGTGACAAGCTTCTTTAGTGATATTGATGACTGGATTAGATAGCATGAATGATGGCTATGAGTGAATAGTGAAGTTCATATGCATGTTCCATTTGATTTTAAGGTTCAAGATAAGGAATGGTGAACTAAAAACACTCACAACTAGTTAAGGAAAGACAAGGGAAGTTGTTTACAGGTTATGTTATCAAGATAACGGTGAAGAAATAAATCATGTGAAGTAATGAGATTAAGTGGTAGTTATATGGGAATTGAATGAGATAAGGAAATATTTTGAGGAGGAATGTGATGTAGGAAAGTGTTCCCTCCGTGGACAGAGGCAACCCCTCTAGCCCTAGAGTGGGTCTAGTCACAACAAAGACAAAACAACAATTGATTCCCTTAAATAGTCATCCTTGGAGGCCTGCCTCAAACCAGTGGTTGATGAAGTTCCGTTGCGTTGCTCCAGCTTCTATTTCCTTCTCCTTAATGAGAAATTAACCTGAAACAACAAAATACAATGAAAAAGCACGTAACCAGGAAACAACAATGATATATTTACTCATAAATTCAAGAAATCATGAGCTATCAAGTAAATTACAAACAAGACATAGGAAATCATCACTGATTGTATTAATAATGAATCAAGAGCATGCTTACAACCAGGTATTGACATCGCAAGCCTTATCGAAGGGTCCAACCAACATGTTTCGCCAAGCATTCACTCTTCAAGGATGGGTCTCCCAACATACAATGTCTCTCTCTCACTCATAAGCTTTAACACAAAGTTAAGGGCACTCCAAAACCTTTCACAAGCTTTTAATAACCCCACACTTGTCACACTCACACCAGTTATCTATCAAACTCAAAACCACTAGCAGCACTGCCCAACCAAAAGAATTAGTAACTAGCTGATCATAGCAATGGTGAGTGCTTTTATAGGAGAAGGAGTCTCCATGAAATGAGGGAGAGGGAGCTTATCCTCAAGGAAGGTAGCACAAAAGGCGGAACCACCATCCCAGAGGTAGAAAGGTGACCCAAATTGACCTAACAACTAGGTCTAGAGACATCCAGAAGGCCTACTATTGGAACAAATTTGCCAAATCAAGATCGTCGCGAGTCATGAACTAGGGACTAGCGACGACGTTGCAGCAATACAATGCATGACAGAGAACTGTCACACATTTTAAGGGTTTACTAGCGACGATGCATAAACTTAGTCAAAATGGGTCAATCTTCAGCATTAGAGAGCATTTTCTTAATCTTCTTATGTTGGTGGGAAGATATGAACATGTTTATTTGACACATGACTAGGGGTGATTTTAGGGGTGAATGTTCGCCCTTTGGCGAAATTAAGGGGTTTTAAATTTTTAGTGGGCGAATATTTTGTATAATAGTACATTTTTACAAATCACCTCAAATAGCCTACCTTATTTTAAGGGAGAGGGTAAAAAAGGTAAATTTAGCCCTTGAAATTAGGAGTTACAACCTTCCATTCGCCCATTTTCAAGAATAGGTTTTATTTAAGTGAATCCATTCGCCCATTTTCAAGAATAGGTTTTATTTAAGTGAATCCTATGGGCCAAAGGCCCAAATACCATATTTATAAAAGATGTATGGTAAATTAATAAAAATATAAATAAATGAGAGGTATGATAAATAAATAAAGAATAATTAATAAAAATAGAAATAAATGAGAGGTATGGTAAATAAATAAAGCATTTTTTATATTTACTCCATAAGTCACGCAAGGGTGTAAACAAATAAAAATATAAATAAAGTGGAGGTATGGTAAATAAATAAAAATATAAATAAACTAGACGCATGGTAAATAAATAAAACCTCTTTTTATATTTAGTCCTTTTTGTATTTATGAATGGTATGGTAAATTAATAAAAATATAAATAAACGAGAGGTATGATAAACAAATAAAACATTTTTTTTAATTTTTTTTTTTATATTATACCATGCAAAAACATTAATTAACCCTAATATTAGTATTAATAAAAATAAAAATGGCACATGGTATTGACCCATGGTATTCACCAAAATGGCACATGGTATTGACCCATGGTATTCACTTGGAATGTAGCCTATTTAAATGGGGGAATTAAACCAGAATAGATCCATATTTACTATGGATCTACTAACCCCCGAGAGGTATCAAATATCGTGATATGAAAACTAGCATAAAGTGAAAAAATATTTGATTCAATCAAGAGTAAAAATGGATGTTGTAATTTAATGTATGTTAAACATTTTAGCTTGGTTAAAATAAAAATAAAATAAAAATCAACTATTAATTTTATTAATTTTTATAAATTACTAATATTAATTTTTAAGCTCTAGGTTTATGATAACCTATGGTATTGACCCATGGTATTCATGTGAGCGTAGGCTATTTAAAGGGAAAATTCTATCTTAGATCCATCTTAATTCTGGGTCTACCAAGTGCTCAGAGGGATAAATACATTTCATCCCCCTAAGAGTGGTAGATGTGGAGTTAAGATGGATATAGGTTGGTTTTTATGATAATGAAGATATTAAATAGACTTAGGAAATTATATTGTAAAAACATCTTAAGGTGAATGGTTAAAGCATAGACATTGGACAAGTATATTTGGATACTTTTGTTTTAAACTGAAACAAATCCAAGGCTAAAAGGAATGGATTGATTGCACTAGTCATCCTTCTATAACTTTCCAACATATGCTGGAGTAAACAGATTGTAATTTGGGTAAATTTTCTAATTGCAAATGGGAACATACTTGTGTATTGGCAGGGGGGTTAAGGTCCCTAGAATTGATGAATTTGAATTTTTCTTGGTTTTATATATAGTATTTGGTTTTTTCTCATGCTTTTTGTGAATGACACGGGTGAATTTTATCCTACACCCACTAGGTTATCAATATGTAATTTCGGTAATTTTGATTTCAAAAAATATTTTAAGGAAATGCAATGATTTTGTTTGTGTATTCAATAAAAACAATATTCTAATGGAATTCTACATTTGTGGTTTACCTAAACAGATTCCATGGAGAAGTGTTAGTGGTGTGACATTAATTGTCCTCAAGCAGAGGCTTTAGTTTTACTCTTTTCTGGACGAAAATACTTTCTTCCAACATTTTTGAGTTCCATGAAAAATTTGAAAGTCCTAATAGTATTCAATTATGGGTTCAAGAGAGACATAGTATTCAATTATGGGTTAAAGAGATCCACACTGAATGATCTATCGGCCTTATCTTCACTTAGTTTAAGATTATTCACTTGGAGAGCCTGCATGTGCCCCCACTTCAAGAGCATAGTAAAGTCATGTAGGACTTAGAGAAGCTATCTTTAAGCTTTTAGTGTTGATTGGAAAAATGTCTGGGTTCAATAACACCCAGTCGAGCATTAAGCTTCCAATAATGCTAGATTTTGACCTGGAGCACTTTTCTGATTTCGAGGAGATGCCCCCTCGTATTTGTGACACATCTTCAGTTGTGAATTGGACTATTACTAACTTTCATTTCCTTTGAATGTTACCTGATGACTTGGGGAACCTCAACTCTTTAATAATGTTAAGGAAGGAAAGAAAGTACATTGCGCTAAGTTCTCTTATGCTTTTCAAGTTTTTCTTGGATATCTACAATGTTTTGGGTAGGAAAGTACATTCTATTAATGAAAATTTGTCTTGATAGAAAGGCCCAATTTCAAATTCTAATGCTTTCAAAAAACATTGTATAACTGTAATGTTTCTAAAAGGAAAGCATATTTTCTCAATTTAAGTATCATGATCCCATATTCCAACTTATTT
>APFE030255823.1:5229-31788 GCA_000404065.3 Pinus taeda
GCCACCACCAAAATGACTCCATATGAAGCAGTACATGGTCAACTCCCTCCTTCACCTACTTCATATCTCAAGGGCTGCTCAAAAGTCCAAGCAGTGGATCAACTCCTACAACACCGTGCAACTATGCTCGCCCATCTTCGTGAGAATCTTCACCAAGCTCAGAACTGCATGAAGCAATAGGTAGACCAGCATCGCTCAGAGCGCCAATTTCAAGAAGGGAATCAGGTCTTTTTACAGCTCCAACCATATAAGGAAACATCACTCAAAGAAAAAGGATGTCAGAAACTCTCTCCCAAATTCTACGGACCATATCAAGTACTTCAACGCATTGGAGAAGTGGCCTACAAGTTGGCTCTGCCACCTACTGCAAAAATCCATCCAGTTTTTCATGTTTCATGCCTCAAGAAAGTGATTGGGAATAATTGCAGAATTCAGACGAGTCTACCAAAAATTGGACGAAGAAGGATCCATTTGGCTTCAACCGGAACAGGTCCTCGACACACAAGTCAAGCAACTGCGCGGCCGCATGATTAAGGAAGTCCTAGTCAAATGGGAAGACACCTCTCCAGAAGATGCAACTTGGGAGCCAACCACTATTCTGCAGCAGTTTCCGCAGCTTCAGCCTTGAGGAAAAGGCTAGTCTTAAGGGGGTGGGCATGTTAGGGTCCCACCCTAACCCCCTTATCTATGTAATGGGACCACGTCATAGTTAAGAGTCAATAAAGCCCATATTAATAATTGTAAGTGGTTAATCCACAATTAATAAAGGAACCACAGTTAGTTGCAAATGGGCCGACGGTATTAGTAATAAGTGGTATTGACCTGTGGTATTACTTGTAGGAGTCATATATAAAGGATAGTAACTCCCTGCGAGGAGCATCATGTCTTATTTTTGTAATCGAGCTCTACTCTATTAGAGGTTGCCCCCTCGAAGAGGCAAGTGAACATTACTCTATGAATAATAAAGTCTTCTCTATTCTATGTTCTGGATATCTTTTCGTCGCATATTATGTGTTATCAGTCTCTTTTCTTCGCATAGTCTATATTTGGGTATCATTTGCAGGTTAAGAAGCATAACAGAATGAATTACTTTTGCATACAACTGATAGTACATTGTCCCTCCATCTGATCTCAACTAGGTCTCTGTCTGAACTGACATGCATGAGTTATTTATGAGAGAATATTCAATTATCTAAAGTGCATCAATTACATGCATGCATGCATTAACTAACTGAACTCACAACTAATTCAACAAACTGTTTGAATTAATCTAACTAGACTTGACTCAATTAATTGAGCCAACTAATTACAACTCAATATTACATCTCATCCTTATCTCTTTAACTGTTGGATAAATTCCTCAATCAATGGAGAAACGGTTGCATGTCCCCACATAGGCTTCATGTTTGTTTTTCTTCAACTAATTAACTCAAGATGAATTAATTAATTATTTTACAAACAGTTGCTAAGATCAAATTCGAATTTTACTTCTCTATTTTAGTTCAATGACTAACTAAAATAGGAAGGTGTCTTGAAATGCTCTTTATAGCAATACTAAATTTAGCACTTCTATATTTAGCATTTCTTGTTTCTATTTTCAACAATGCGATCATTGTTAGATTGAGGTAGAGGGAATAAATGATGTAGATTTAATGCACTAAGGAGTCAGTCTAAAGAAGTGAGAAGACGACGTGATAACCGTCTGATCGAGGAGACAAATCAATGGTGTGGATTGAATGCAATAAAGGGAGCATCGGTATATGTGCAAAGGTCCGTGGAATGGTGGAAAGGCAAGGTTTAAGTTAGTTTATGGAATATTTCTATTATAGGAGAATTATAATAGAAATAAGTGGGATTAATGATTATGGGTTAAGTTGAGTTTTAACCAAAGTCTAAAGACCGGGGTATGGTTAATATGCGTGGGTGATTACTGAAGGGTTAAGTTATAAGGATTAAGAATTAATCAGAGGTCTATTAAAGTTTAAGACTTTGGATAGTTAATTAAACATTTCCGCATAGAGTTTAATTAAGAACATTAAACCTTGGTATAGAGGGTTTTCACCATGGATCAGGGGATTAATCTTGGGACATAGTGTGACATGCAATTTTATTTGCATACTCTGGGGAAAGATGCGGCTTTCGTGCGTCATTTTGGTATTAGATTTGAACAAGGATATTCTGTGTAAAAGTTTTTTGAGAAACTTAGAATAAAACTATGTTTTGAAGGTGTGTATACAGGTGAATGGTGATGAAAGCAAGCAAGAGGAGATCAGATTTTAAATCTGACATATAGTAGACACACGAAGATAAAGTGTAGCAGAATATTGGGAGAATTTGCAGAAGCAAAGGAAACAAAGAACAATCCATTCAAAGTGCAAGTGAGTGGTAGAAAAAGATCATGCAGAGGTCTTGAAGGTAGTGGCATAAGACAGTGAGAAGATTGCAACAACCTAGAGCAAGGAGTGCTCAATTGGTTCCAAAGGAAAGAACTAGAGAGATGCCAAAGGTCTGAGCTCAGAGGAGAGAAGCTTAGTGAGGTATCATGTAGCAAGAGGGACTTGTTACTACAGAGGTATTGTTGCAGCTCACAGAAAGATCATAAAGGCAATTCCACAGAGGATGTGGGTAGAATTTCTAAGGGATGAAGGAAGCTGGTAAGAGTTTCTAAATGAAAGCAGAATGTGGCAGAGCATTGAAGAATTCTAATAGAGGTTGGATAAAGAGGACAGTTTTGTTATTAAAAAGTGAATATGAGTTGAAGCATAGAAGGAGCAGAGAGAAGTGCTCAAAGAGGTTCCAAAGATAGAGAAACAAGTGCTTTCCAAAAGACCAAGTACAGAGGAAAGCTTGGTGAGGTAAGTGGCAGCAGGGAAGACTTACTATTGTAGAGGCTTTAGTACAGCTCATAGTAAGTGAGTGAGGAACTCATGAAGATAGAGAAGGAGATGACTACTAATAGTCATAACATAGGTAACAGAGGTTCTGAGGAAGACCACAGCAGAAGAAAAGTGAAGAAGGAGGATGCCAAGGCAAATGGCAAGAGAATGAGTCAAGAGGAGCTTGACAAGGAGATTGTGGAGTTAAAAGAAAAACTTAATTATTAAGGATGATACTAGAGGAAAACCAAAGAAAAGGTTGGGTCTTGAGGAAAAAGGTAGTGAAGTGGTATATGTTATAGAGAAGGCTACAACAGAGGCAAGAGAAGTGGCTAGTGGAAAAACTCAGAGAAGCTAAGTTGGAAATGGAAGTTTCTATTTGTGAAGCAAAATAGGGGGAATTTTTGGGTGAAGATGAAGAATGGAGATCAGTGAACTATTGGGATAGTTCAAAGCATCATGAGTAAATGTGGACAAATGTAGCAGGAGAGGCTATTAAACCTTGTATTTTTTAATCTAATAGTTTTGGTGTTTTTGCAGGTTCTGCAAGGATTAGCAGTCTTATGAAGTTTTCATAAAAATTTATAAAAGTCACTAGAGTTTAGAGGAGAACTTGGATCAACATATTGATGTGCTGACAGAGGATGAAGAGTACTTCTTATAAGATAGGTATTCTAGAGCAGAGTATGATGGAGAATGCCTCTTGAATGAGGAAAATATTGAATTGTTGTAGCAGAAGAAAGTTCTTGATGAATTGATATTTGGAGCTATTGCAAAACAAGGACAATTCCTTATGGAAGAAGGAGATGAAGTTCAACCTAAAGAGCTGATATGTGAAACATTAGTTGAGGCTGTTGAGCCCTACATTTTCCAAACTAACAATTGTTGTATGAATACAGGGATTATAAGTGTTGAAGGAGGATAGTTCTCAAATACTGTTACATAGCATAGAGTTGATGAAGTATTGATTTTTGAAAACATAAGGAGAGAACAAAAACTTATTTCTATGAAGATGAATGAGATAGAATTTTATATGGAAGACAATCTAATTGAATCATTAAGCAATAGTGACCATGTAAAGGATGAAGCTGGAAATGAAGAGCATTGTGATAAAACACTTGCTAAATGTAAAGAGGAAATTGAATTGCTAGAGAAGTTGCTAGGAGGAAATGGCAATAGAAAATAAATGGTTACAACATTACTTGAAAGTAGTAGAGAGTCTCTAAAAGACATGGAGAGAGAAGAGTGTTTTAATTCAAAAACCAATAGTTTGTTTGCAGGAACAATGAATAGAATGAATGAGTGTGATGTTGTGATCGAAGAAATTGAACAGAGGTTATTTGGAGATGAGATGGAAGTTTAGAAGCAACAAGAGGGTAAGGATGTAAGGGTGGTAGTAAGGATCCATCAACTCCAAAGTGAAGGTAACTAGCAAAAGATTAAAGGAAAACTTGAAGAAGCGACTATGTTAGTTGAAAACATAGTAAAGGATCATCATTCCATCATGATGATAGGCACAATGGAGATAACCAGGGAAGCTATTGAGGTCATCAATAAATAAGAAGGACTAAACTCTCATCAAAGGATCAGTGAATGGGAGAAAGAATTGGAGCTACTGGAGAAATGGCTGAAAGCACCAGTAGGGAAGAAAGAACCTGGTGAAGATTGCAAAGGATATGTAAGAGAGGAAGAGGAAAAAGTCCAGCAAAGAAATGAGTTGGACACAGAAATTGAATTGATGATGGAATTGATGAGAAAAGTGTCTCAAAGGGAGAATACAATAGCAAGAAAGCAAAGCATCAGTAAGAAAAATATAGCAACAGACTGTGAGAGCATAGCTAGTGGGGAAATGCAGCATAAAGTGTGGAGACCTGGAGAATAGCAACAAACAATAACAGTAACCAAAGATAGACTACAGAACAAAGTATGGGATCTAAGAGGACAAAGATCGAAAGCACATGATCAGGAGATCATGATTATTTTAACCTTGGGAGTCTGATGCAGGAGCATCTAGCTCAGCAATTTCATTGTATTCTAGTTAACTTAGGGGGTCTTTTGTTTTCAAGGAAGTTGGTTTCCTGAATATTAAATTAATGTAATTGTTAAGGTTTTGAGTAATATTAATGAGATATATTAAGAATAGGATTTAATTAAGTATTGTGAGGCATATTTGTAAATGTTCTCGAATGTTAGGGAACATGAGAGAATCAGGACATTTGAGAGTTCATAGGGATTGATAGGTCTGGAAATTACTTGTAAAAGCTTAGATTAGGAATTAGTTGATGATTTTGTGGATTAGAAAGGGTCCTTAGAGATAAAGAAGATATTTTAGGATTGTGTTGAGAAGGTTGTGGATCTAAACCAGGAATTGGTTATAGAATCCTTTTGTATAAATGTAAGCCTAAAAGGCATATAAGAGGGTTAGCTAGTTAGAGAGTTACTAGTTAGTTAGTTAGAGAGTTTCATTGTAAGCCTATGGGCAGGAAAGGGAAAAGGCCACTGATTAGAAAATCAGGCTAGAGAGAGAGAGACTCATTATGTAATTATTTGTTTATATATACACAGAGACTTTGATTCCTGAGTGTGTGATGTGTGTTGATGGATGGACTTATAGATTGTGTGTGAATTAGAGTAATTCTGCATAGTATATATATGCAGGTGGAATTAAGAAGAATGCAGAGAAGAAATGGAAGATGAAGGATCATGATTTGATCATTTGAATCCGTTTGAAGGATCAAAGTTGAAGCTCAAGAGTGATAGTGTTTCAGAGTTCGCGGAAGCAAGTTTGGAGGAAGTTGTGTTGCAACAACCAAAGACCAGAAACCCTGGAGAACACCTAATAAACAGAAGAATAGAGAGGATAGTGCATAGAGGAGGAGTACAACAATCGAAAGTGATTGAACAAGTTCAGAATGGATAAACGCACAAATGAAAATATAGGTGAGCCACGTGAATATACTAGAACACTGATAAATCGCATAAAGACGAAGGAAAGGAAAGGCATGAAGAAATAAAGTAACCGTGCACAAGAACCATTGGCTCAGTCAGATCAATGGACAAGGTTATGTGAGATGAATGGAAGAGATCTTATCGCACAAAATAAAGTCAAGAAGTGAAGGGATCAGATTAAGCCACACGTTAGCTTAATAGTGGCGCAGTCTTCATGGGCAGTAAGTAGTTTGTCGTGTAGGCTCAAGGCTGTAAACGGTATTTCTAAATTCTACATGATTAGCCTTAGGGGTTGACATGGAGGAAAGAGAAAACCACTTTTCTCGTGTGCTCTCAGTCTAATATTGATCGTGCATGTAATCTACACGAGATTACACGATCACCATTGGATTTAGGTTGAAGGAATAAATGGTGGAGGTTTAATGCGCTAAGGAGTTAGTCTGATGAAGTAAGCAGACAATGTGATAACCATCGGATCGAGGAGACAGATCAATGGTGTGGAATGAACATGATAAAGGGAGCATTGATATATGTGAAAAGGTTCGTGGAATGGCAGAAAGGTAAGGTTTAAATTAGTTTATGGAATATTTCTATTATAGGAGAATTATAATAGAAATAAGCGAGATTAATGATTATGGGTTAAGTTGAGTTTTAACCAAAGTCTAAAGCCATGGTATGGTTAATATGTACGGGTGATTACCGAAGGGTTAAGTTGTAAGGATTAAGAATTAATTAGAGGTTCATTAAAGTTTAAGACTTTGGATAGTTAATTAAACATTTCTGCATAAAGTTTAATTAAGAACATTAAACCTTGGTTATAAAGGGTTTTCACCATGGATCAGGTGATTAATCTTGGGACACAATGTGACATGCAATTTTGTTTTCATACTGTGGAGAAAGATGCAGCTTTGTTGTGTCATGAACATTGGTGCCCTGTTGGTAAAAGGTCTTTCTTGGTTTTTAATGGTCCTTGATCTTTCTTCCAACTGTTAAAATGATTTGAAGTAACTGTATTTGATACCACTTGTTGGAAACTAGGACAATATTGAGAGGGGGGTGAATCAACATTGTCATAATTTTTACCAAATTAAACTTTCTTTTACTTTTTGCAAGAATAGTGGGACACCATTAAATACTTTAACAATTAATTTAAATAATCATAACAGGAATTAATAGTATCTATGGAACACACATAGAACAAGTAAATTTTTCAAACTGCTCTTCAATTCATTCATAGGGAAAACTTCAACTTCTTGTTTCAACTCTCTGGCTACAACCAACATGAAGCTACAACCCCCTGATTTATCAACTATAACTTTATGGAGATACAACCCCAATTGTTTACCAGCAACCACCGGAAGAAGCACCACGAGGGCTTCACTAGGGGAGCAATACCATACCACTTGGGTTCATATTGGGGGATATTTATTGAGGAAAAAAATCACATAATATATTGGGTGATATATAGGGGTTAGATCTTTTTTATATTGGAAGGTATAAAAAATGGAGGCCAAAGTTAATGAAAAACATAAAGAGGTATAAAAAATGTTAATGAAAAAATGGAGACCTCCACTATCTAGTGAAAGTAGGAGTTTTCAAATTAGGAAGGTGTATTGGGTTCATATTGGTAGGGGGCTAAATAATGTGTTTTTTAGAGGTATGTTCCAATATGTAGTCAAATTAAGGGTATTGTTTAATATGCCACGAATGCACATGATATGTATGAGGTTCATTGAGTGAAGCCCCCGCGAAAAGCACCAACCCCTAGTATGCAAGCTACAACTTTCTGGACACTCAATGGCTCATATTTCATCCATTTTCACACTAGATCCATGAATTCCATCTCTATTTTTACAACAAAACATTTCTTCTTGATCATCAATACCTTCAACAATCTTTGATTATTGATAAAAAAACACCTTCAACAATCTGTCATTACTGAACAAATAACCATGCTCTATACTCCAACAATCCCCAATTACGAATGCATTATATGCATCTAAGAAACACCTTTCCAATACCAACATTGGTCTTTGTTTCACCCTTGATGCATACCACCATCATGCATCATGTTGCACCAACACCTCTCATACACACTCTGTTTCTCTTTCACAATCTGTTGCACTTGCCTATCACTCTGTTCCTCAGCCTATGCTTTTAAATAATTATGAACTGATATTTTTGGTATTAGACTTGAATTATCTGTCTTTAATCCACTACATGATTTTTCTTATTTTTTCCTTTGTCTTGTTCAACAGATTCCTCTAAATGTGTTCATTAAGTTCTCAATCTCTAATATTCATTTATGGGCTCAATCTCTTAGTCAAACTATTATTTTCCTTATTATTTTATCATTATGCCTTTCAACATAGTTTAGCTAAGGTTTACTAAAGTTAGTGACCTTCCAAACTTAGCCAAAACTTCCAAAACTTCCTTTTAAAAGGTAGTTATGTCAAAATTGAGACTGTAGATCTTCCTTGTAACAGTAAGTCTCCAAAAATTATCACTAAATTAGTTATTGATCCATGCATACTATTATCGGGCTTAATCCTACTAAAATATTTTCCAACTCATCCTTCTAAGCATGTACCTCATGCACTTCAACATGCCACTGCCATTAAAAAATAGTCATGCTGTCAAACATACCTCCACGGGCATTTTTACTTTATTAAAGAAAATGCTTCCAAATTGTTGATTTCGCCTTAGATCCTTTTTCTCTTGTGCTTGTTGTCTTCATGCCATAGGACCGAGTGTTGTGACCATTGGCTATACCCTTTATGCGCTAAGAATGTTTAAGGCTTGTCAAGGGCTTATTTCCTATGTTAATGGATATGTGCTCTTGGTATTTATTCTATGTACAAAATGCATGATGGTGCCAATGCCTAAAGCCCCTGATCCCGATAGTTTTCTAAATTGAATTCTTAAAATGTTACGAGATCCAAGATTTCAGTAATGGCCCACCTTTACTCCTCTACTATGACATGTGGTTTACCAAGTGTTCTCCAATTGGTTTCCACTTCGCAGTTGTTCATGTTGATGTTCCCCACTCCTTTGAGAAACCCACTTATGTTTTATAGCACCCTTTGCTAGTGGTTTGTGTTATTAAGAGGAGGCAATATCAAAATGAACCTGTGTCATTGATATTCCAATTGGAGGTATGGGAAATAGACCCATTCTAAGACCCCTCTACACTTTAACTAACGTGTTGCGTACTCTATCGGAATTGTCCCCAATGCAATGGTGGGACACATGAGGCTCGATCCATCAACAAACCTTTGTGATGTTTAACTTTTGCATCCCTATATAAAAATTTTCCAACCAATACACTTGCCACTATTGTGAGATCCACATATACCCTAGTTCATGTCATCCTGCTAACCTCTTTTATGGGCTCTTCACCTTCTAGGTACAACCTACCTAACACTTCCACACTGCTAAGCTAGAACCTAGATGCCCTAGTTCCCGAAGATTTTGGAAATTTATTTTCTAAATAGTTATGGTATTCTAACCTTCTGGGCTTCTGTGCTTCTGGGCTTACTACTCTGTGCCATTCTAATTCCACCATGTTATGGGCTTCCAAGAATTTCAGGGTTTCAGGCTTCCAGGCATGCTTCTCTGTTTATCTTTGACTATGGGGACTTAATCTTTGACTAGCTCTATCTGTTGATCAAGATATCCATCTGTATACTTCTATATACCATTAGAAATCACTTTAGATCACTTTCCAGCTGAGTAGGTCCGATGTGGCCTTTGAACTCATGTGCTGCCTGAAATATGGCTTCAAACTCTCTGCATCATTCTTCTTCTTGACCCTTCTTCTTATGCCTAGAACCTATTCCATGAGACATCTTTCTAACAACTATTCCAACTTCTATTGTTTATTGACATCAATGAAAACATATTTCCAGCACACTTATCTATGAATTTCATTGTCTTCTTTCACCACTAGAAGCTAACCAGTAGTCAGCGGTATTAACTTATCCTTTCCCCATTCAGCCACAACAACAAATGGTTTCACAAGCTCCTCAAACTCCACAAGGGGGAAATGCGGAGGCACAATTTTATCCTGTTGCAACTAATGCACCTATCCTTATGTGTTAAGAAGAGGTTAACGTGACTACGTGAGTGAAATCTTGTGACCCTCTTGAGTTGAGTTTTTCCTCTAATAACTTGACCACCTCTACCACTTATACTAGACCTATAACGTAGATAAGCCTATAGAACTAGTATATCTCCCTCCTAAGGGTGTTTTCCAGAAGTCAACACATAATCTGAATGTGCGTTCTACCCAACACTATAGATTTGTTGAGGACCTTTCCTAAACACCATGTGACATGTATAACGTAGATAAGCCTATAGAACTAGTATATCTCCCTCCTAAGGGTGTTTTCCAGAAGTCAACACATAATCTGAATGTGCGTTCTACCCAACACTATAGATTTGTTGAGGACCTTTCCTAAACACCATGTGACATGTCTTCCCTGGAGTTTTTGTAGAGCTGCACTGAGTAACACAAAGCCTTGTTAATTGTTATCAAAGGGATCAAACCCTCAAAGTCTAGTATGATCACCTTTGATGTTTATGCTCCTCATTATAGACTCTCCCATTAGGTTTATTTTTAGATCTCGGTGCATATCTTTAATCGTGACATATACCACATATTGGTGGCTGAAGGGTCTTCCACTTGTGTTATGTTAGTATAATCCTTGAAATCTCTTGGCTCTCCGGTACTTGCTAAGTTTGGTACTACTCTACAAGCCTTTCATGAACACCATTTTATGCCTTAGGGGGTTCTTCCAAAGTTTTCTATTGAGCTAAAGGGAAATACTTTTGTTATGAAACCAACTCACAAAAATATAGAAAAGATAGATCAATGACTTCAAAATCAGCCTCTTCGAGGGGGCAACCTCCTTTACATTACACAAATAAATAATTTTTCGATGATACAAATGACAAGACCTCCTTTCTATATATGGGATTTTAAGGGTTCCCAATACAATCAGAGCCTACATAACAATAATATTGTAGGGGCACAACAATAACAATAGTTTACTTCTACGGGGCATAATAATAACAACATGGGGACTATATGGGCACAATCATATAATAAGGGAGTTGCACTAATAACAATAAGGGATTACACTAGTAGTATAGGGACCTAACATGCCCCTCTCCTTCAAAAAGTGTTGTCCTCAATGCTTGAGTAGTTCTAGATGCTTCTGTATAAAATTCTCATCCTCCCATGTGGAATCTTCAACAGGTAAGTTCTTCCACTTGATTAGATACTCTAAAATTTATCAATTTCATAGCTGTCAATTTCTTGTTTTTGTGACTGCTTCCGATTCCAATATGATTTTTCCTTCCTCGTCAAGTTCTGGCAATATTGTTTGAACTGGGATCTTCTCACCTATAACCTTCCTTAAGCATGAAACATGGAAAAATAGGTGCACTCAAGGAGATGCATGAAGCTCCAATTTCTATGCCATAGTACCAATCTTTTGTAACACCTTGTACGGACCATAATACTTTGGTGATAATTTATTATCCTTCTTAGCTTGCTTGAGGGACATTTGTTTGTATGGTTGTAGTCATATAAATACCCAATCACCTACATCAAAACTTCTTTCACTGCAATGTTGATATGCCTATTGTTTGATTCTATTCTACGCCAAAGTGAGGTTATCCTTTAAGGGTTTGAGAAATTGTTGTTGATTCTCAATGTGATCTTCCACTGCTTGAACCTTAGAATTTTCTTTTAAAGATGATGTGATGGACGGTGAATGATAATGGGGTCATTTTTGTTGTAGTATGGAAGGAAGTGTTATACCACCATTGAGCCAGAGGAAACCACTTGACCCATTGTGTCCGTTTATCATATACAAAGCAACAAAGATATTCTTCCAAACATTTGTTTACCATCAGATTGAGGATGATAAGATGAGCTAGGAGCTCAATGAGTACCCAAATATTCCACCTCTTGTACTCCAAAGAAACATTTGGATCTTTTTTCATACAATTGTTTCTCCTCCAATAGTTTGAGCACCTTGTCAACATGTTGAACATGACCCTTCCAAGACTTGTTGTAGATTAGTATATCATCAAAAATTACTAACACAAATTTTCTAAGGAAGGTTTTGAAAATGGAATTCATTAAACCTTGAAATGTGGAAGGTGTATTGGTAAGGCCAAAAGGCATGACCAAAAATTCATAATGACCCTCATGAGTTCTAAATGTTCTTTTTGGAATGCCTTTAGTCTTCATTCTAACTTGATCATATCCTGAATGAATATCCAAATTCGTAAAGTAAATTGCTCCATGTAATTCATCCAATAATTCATAAATGAAAAGAATGAGAAATTTATCTTTAATAGTAAGCTTGTTGAGATCCCTATAATCTGGACACATGTGCCATGATCCATCCTTCTTGTGTACCAATACCACTGAAGCAAAGAAATAAATTTGACTAGGTTGAATTATACCAACCTCTAGCATTTCTGCAAAGATATGTTCAATTCCACTCTTTTGGGCATATGGATATTTGTAAGGCCCGATGCTTGGGGGAACACTTCATGGAATCAAATGAATAGCATGATCATGATCACGAATAGGTGGGAGGCCTTTGGGAGTCTCAAATACCTTGGAATGATTGTCCAAAATGGTTTGGATACCTGGAGAAATAGTTGACTTCTATGTGGGAACCTCTAGCGAACATAATTGTGAAATTACACCCCGTTGTTCTTTATTTAGAAGCTCTGTCATGTTGTTAGAGCTTATTATCTTTCCCGGTTCCCCTTCGATACCCCTTAATTCAACTTCCTTTCCTTCCCAAAAAAAATCAAGAAAATTTCTTGAAAATTAAAAGTTATCGTACCCAAAGGTTGTAGCCATTGGACTCCTAGTACAACATCTACACCACCCATTGGAATGGAAAGCATTGGACTATTTAAGACATATTCTCCCATGGATAGCTTGATATTATGTCACTTTCTAGAGAAATTTATGGTTCCTCCATTTGCAACCATTACTTGACACTTTGGTGCTAGATACAGGAAGCAATTCAATTGCTTAGTTATCTTAAAATGAATAAAATTATGGGTACTACCTCAATCAATCAACACCATTACCTTTTTCTTCTTGATACGACCTTCTATCTTAAGAGTTTAAGGAGTGGTAATTCCTATCAATGCATTACAAGATATGGTCATATTCATTTCTTCTTTCTCTATGATTGGTTCCTGATGTATATCCTCTTCTTTTGACATTTCTTATTCATTTCCTTGCTCCTCTTCCCCATCTATGTAAATTAATTTCTTCTTAGCACACTTATGACCTTTAGTGTGTTTTCTATCACAATTGTAACAAAGCCCTTTTGCTCTTTTTTCTTCCAATTTTTGTGGTGTCAACCTTGTATGTGGTGAAAGGCTAGGAAAAACAACACTTCCATCTTTATAGTTATGAGTGGTAGGCTTCCTCATTGCCATAATTTTGCTTTCAATTTTTCTTGCCAACATGTATGCCTTCTCCAATGTATCAGGTTCCCAAAGGCGAACCTCATGTTGGATGTTATCATTTAAAGTCCCTATGAAGACTTCAATCCTATGCTTCTCTGGAATATCATTCACCCTTATATTCAATTTTGGGAAGTCCTCAATGTGCTCTGCCATTGAAACCTTTTGTTTGATATTTATCAATTGGCTAAATAAGGCGTTTCTCTTTGTATCCTCATACTGTACATCATTTCCTCAGTGAAAACTGACCAAGTGAAAATTTGTTTACAAGAACAAATCCCTCTATACCATACAAACTAATTCAGTTCTAAATATAAAGATGCAATACGTACCTTTTCTGGCGGTTGCACATCATGTAGATCAAAATATTGCTCCATCTATAGTATCTAAATTATCATATCCTTGCCATCAAATTTAATCATATCTATATTTGGAATATGGTGGGTCTTCAATCCAAGATTAGAGTCTATGAAATCATGATTAACATTTCTTTTGTTCTCATCATGAGTTTCCTTTACTACCTTTTTGGCATTAGGAAGCCTTTCTTGTAGTGACTTTTTCCCACCTTCCTTCAAACCTTCCATGTCTTTCATTAAATCTTCCATGTTTCCATTCAATTTTTCTTCTATACCATTTATCGTTTGATTGTATCTTCGATCAAATTCTTCAAATCATCCCTCAAATTTTTCTTTTTACGTGTGTTTATTTTCTTGATTCGAGTCATTTTTTTCTTGCTTTTAGGAGCTCGATCTTGAACCTGTTGTATCCCTAAAATTTTGGATTGCCAAGGAATAACATTGTGACCTGTGGTATCCCTCTATGCCTCTTTCCAATGCCACCATTCTGATCGAAATTGGATTCTCCAAGAAAGATTTATTCCCAATCTTCCAAGATGACCTAATTATATACTTTCTCAATAAATCGAACTTATATGAAGTGGCACGTGTCATTGTTTCGACCTTCGGACATGAAAATGATACATAGAAAAGTATAGTCTGTCCTATTTCTATAACATCTTACGCAATTTTAATCTGATGCTTACAGAGAAATCTATGATCATTTTCCCAAGCTCACCTGTTTGGGATGCAATTTGGGAGCCTACCAAAACCCTCAATGTCTTGGACCATATCTCCGAAAATATAGCCAAACAAGATCTAAAATTCAGACCTAAGCTTCATCACAGTTTCGCCTCAACTAGGTTTTCATTTCAAAGTCTAAACCTTCGTAGAAAAAACTTTATAGTGAAAATTCCATGATGACAAGTTTGAGATGGAATTCTGGATCATACAAAAACCCTAACCTTCTCAGATCATATCTCCAAAGATATAGTGAGAAAAGATATGAAATTCGGACCCGAGGTTTAGAATGATTTCTTCTCAAATGGGTGTTTTTTGTAGCTTTTGAAACTTCGTAGAGAAAACATTATAGCGAACATGCCATGATGACCGGTTTGGAGTAGCGAAAGGCCTAGAATCCAAAGCTATGATACCAAATGTTATGAAGCCAACTCACAAAAAGATAGAAAAGATAGATCAACGACTTTGAAATCAGCCTCTTCAAGGGGGAAACCTCCTTTACATTACACAAATGAACAATTCTTCAATGATACAAATGACAAGTCCTCCTTTCTATATAACAAGGGGCACAACAATAATAGTAGTGGACTTCTATGGGGCATAATAATAACAACATGGGGACTATATGGGCACAATAATACAATAATGGGGTGGCACTAATAACAATAAGGGGTTACACTAGTAGTATAGGTACCTAACAACTTCCTATGTTGATATTGAATCTATAGATACAACCTTAGATTATAACCTACTCCTTGGCCATAGTTGGTTTTATGCCATGTCTGTTGTTGTATCTTTCGTATTTTGTGTCCTTCACTTTCCTCGTGAAGGAAGTATTGTCATAATATATTATTTAGATTACTGCATATTGTTGACCAAGCCTACCTCGATGGGAAACATTATTCCATTCATTAGAAACAACCCTGCGACTTGTGAGAGTGTTGGTGGGGTATTTTTTAGGTGGGGTATTTTTTAAGAGATCATCTCTTATCAATGTGTTTCCATTACCTCTACTCAAAATTACTTCTTCTTCTACTACTATTATGCACATGATCTCTTTTGTCACTTGTGGACCCCATGTGTCATCTAACCCTTGAGTGGTGTCCTCTTCTATAGATGTATATATGCATGGTGATCATACACACCCTTTAGTCGAAGATATTTCCTCCCTAGCAGTTCCATCAATACCTCCTAACACTGGTCAAAAACTCTATCCTCATATGGAATATGATCACACTCCCTTACCCAAATTGGTCGTCTCTCTGCCTCTTTCATGTGACTCCCTTGATGAGGAGCCTTCCTAGCAAGTCATCCTGGAGGTCATGGATTCACCTATTAATCATCATAGGGAGATTATGCCTCTTGGTTCCTCTAGTCTTCCTAACTTGGAAAAGGTACATATTGGAAAGGAAAATCTTGAGTCGAACTAGGGAGAATATGCTCAATCATACTTGGAAGTGCCACCCTTAAACCGACTCAAGTCTTGGGTTTCTAATGCTAAACTTGCTAATAAATTTTCCAACCCATATCCACCTATATATGCGTGTCTGTACCCCCTTTATGTCTTGATATTACTTATCAAGAAGATGCAGCTTCTCACGATACAAATCACCTTCTATGTCCTCGAGCCATTCTTGATAACACTATGGTTCTAGGTTTTCCCTAACATCATCAATATTTAAGAATCAGGAAGTTCAACTTTTTATGGCATGGCCCCTTCATGGTGTTCCATATGGTACCTCCACTCCTCCATGAGTTCATGTATGGGAAACCTTGGAATGTGCCTGGCATTGGGTGCACTTAGTGTGACCTATTAGATTGATTTGCACTTGTACATAATGTACATAGGAGTGTGTGTGATGTTTTTATCTCCTTTCAGTTTGGTGTGTGGTGTGATCACTTTTATAGTATCTCATATATGCCAAAAATCCAAAAAATAATTATAAAAGCTCAAAAAATAAAAAAACATCTGGTACCTACTCCATGCTTTATTTATTCCATTATGTGATTTAACCATGGGTCTAGTCTTTCTCGATGTTTTTTACAAGATAGGGTGGCATTTGTATTGTGACATCCATAGGACCTTATGTGCATTTATCTTGAACTTGGCTTATAGGGGTAGGTCACATAATTCTGTCTATGCCGCAATGTTGACCATCATTGCCACTTTCATTGTGACTTACGTCCAACCCTGTCAAGTTGTAACATTAGCCCATCTTTTTTATGCATGTTGTAACTTAGAAGTATAGCCTACCTATTCATGGATGACCTATATTAAAACCTAAATTCCACATTGGTGTCCATGCAACATTGATTGTGTCCTCTTCTGAATTCCTCTTTTTAGCACACCATGATTTAGAATCTAAGCCTCATTCTACTCCTCTTTGTCACTTTCTAGACCTACCCTAGGAGGATTCCACAATTTATCCCTCATGATCACCACATTTTATTAACCTACTGTTGTATGATGTGCCTTTTTCATTTTTCCATCATTGTCATCCATTGTTGGGCCTACAAATCGCTTTCACTTGGTGCTTTATCCTTTCCTGGAGGAACCACTGTGATGAGTGATCTGATTTGCCATCCTCTCTTCCTCCTTATGCTTTGAGAAGTTCCATCATACTAAAACTAGTTGCCACCTATAGACCACTCATTCCTCTGGGATGAAGTTCTTTTAGGCCTTGTTTTCATGCTCATTAAACAACAAAAAGCTCGAGCTCCTTTTGTTATATTTTCATGCTCGTTAAATATATATGAAAATGTCGAGTACATTTACATCTTCTTTTCATGACTCATTAAACCAATGAAAATATTAAGCTTCTTTGGCCCATATTTTCATGCTCATAAAATTTACATGAAAATGTAAAATTATTTCCATATTTTATTGCTCGTTAATTAAATTAAAAGTCTGCAAGAGATCTTGTTTCCATTCTCAATCTCGTTAATGAATGAGAAGGGTATGACTATACTTTTCTCTCTTTTTTAGCCTCATTAAACCTTATGAAAAAGGAACCTATTGAGCTTACTTCTCTTCTCTTTAGTGCTCATTAAACCATGAACGGGGCTGAAAAGAGAAAATGGGAAGATAATCATTTATTTTTGTTAGTCGTCAAAATGGCAGCATCAGTCATGTCACCCTTGAACTTGTCACATGTCTGAGTCATTATCTCATGGTTGATTTTTAGCTTGCCTAAGAGTTGTATTATACATATGAGTTTGTTTACTCTTTTGGCTAGTCACTATTCTAATAACTATGGAGCATGCTTCAATTCCTCCTGTGTTGTTATATGATGTCACGTGGTGCTCATTAGTTATGTTTCCAATTCACTTTTATGTTGTGTCATTATGTGATCAAGGGAAGTATTAGCCTGTGTTGGCCATCCTTGTGTCAGTTGTACTTCATCATATCTTTACTTCCTCCATTCACATCATCTCTAGTTATGTTCTTTGTTGATTGATGGGGGATTCATCGAGGGCCTCCTTCAACGAATATTCTCCTATTAACTTTATCTCATTATCTACGAGCTTGATTTAGTAACCAATAGTATCGTGTAGCTTGTATTCCTTAGTGGTAGGCATCCCAATGATCAACAATGGGTTTTTCTCATTGAATCTTGATCAATTGAGCTTGGAAGTGTTCGATGTAAGCTCATCCATTCATACTTTATGGACTCTGCTAGGTACCTTGGGCTCCATTTTCATTATTAGTGGGTCCCCTCGCCTCTGTTAATGGTACATCTCATTAACCGATAATCAGGTGGTTTCTACCGTGCTTGACATTAGCACATCTACTCGCATGTTTTAGATTCATACAATTAGGGTTGTGCAAAAGACCCTAGGTTAGCAACATCTCACTCTTATATGGCACCCTTCCTAGGATGTGTTGGAGTTATGTATCATTTATGTACTTTGAGGACTACTCTAGGAATCCTCCTCTATTATGTATCTATAGTCTTACTAATGTATATTGTGGCATAGATCCACATTATAATTGTTGGTGCTACAATATTTCTTATGTGTCACAATGATCCACTATGTATTTTTTGTGGCCCTGCTTTGGAATTTCATGTCATGGATCTGTAGTGTATAGTTGGAAACCATGTTCAACTTCTTTTTATGACTTAGCATGGGTATGCCCACTTCAAGAATGTTATCAGTAGTGTTGATATTTCAACACTTGAGTTTCCTTTATTCAACTTCGTAGTTTTGGCTCATTCCTCCCATTTTGAGCTCTAAGTTTTGTTGTAATGCATTTCAACCATCAGTTTTCTCTTCTGACCTCATGCATTAGAGGGCATATTTTATAACCCTATTTGTTTCTCTAGTGTAATGAGATAAATCCAAGTTAAAAATACCTTAATTGTTGGCTAGAATGGATCCCCTTTCACCTTTGTTTTTACTTATGTGGGATTTATTCCATGTTAAAAGGATGGAATTACATAATTGAGTGTTTTTTCATAAATATTTTGTCAAAGTTTTGTAATTATGAGATAATGATAATTTCATAATTGAGACAATTGAGAGAATATCATAATTAAGAAAAAGGTTTCTATAGTTTTTCATTCCGAATGAGATCAACTTGACCCATGTGTGTATGAGTTGGCTATGGGATCATTATTGTATAATTTTTCTAACCTCTCAAGCCCCTAGGTATCTAGATACATTCTCCCAGAGCATAGAATGAACCTATACAATATCAACAAGAGGAAAGGGGGTTAGATCTATTATCAATATTATAGCGCATGAGCTATATTTCATTGGGAGAAGGAGGCCATGATGCAAGTTGGAGAATAGGTCTTTATTGTTGGGATATACTTCCTTGTACTCTTCATTTATGATTAATAGAATGATGATTCCTTCTTGTATCTATTATATATCATTATGATTTGTTTCTACATTTTGTTTCGGTGCTAATCATCCCTCTGTGAAAGGCTTGTGTGCTTGTTTGTTGGTGCATGTGTGTAGGGATTTTGATTGTGAAGCTAAGAGTGGGGTCTTCGTGTAGGAGCAAGACTTTTAGCATCGAACCTAATGCCCATCACTGATTTGTGAGGGATCTGGATAATAGATTGAAAACCCTCTTTTAGGGATATCATGTATGAATGCTCTAGATGCATGGATTGTATGGAATATAATTTTTTAAATTGTTGAGCATTTCACTTTACAGTACACACATCACTCTAGGCATGTTTTCAAGAATTTTCAAGGTGGAAAGGAGCTTCCTTGCTTTGGAAAATTTTTCTTGCAAAACAAATCTCAATATAGTTCAGTTGCCCTTAGTTCACTTGTTCATCTAGATCACTTTGTATGTCCTCTTCAGCCATGCCATTTAGATACTCTATTATGGGATGATCAATCTATTAGATGCATAAAGGATCTAATTATAGGTATGTCAAGGACTCCTTGGTCTCAGGTTCTAATGTCTACTCTACATTAGATGTTGTCCATGATGCTTTGGTCTCCTATAGACCTTCTTATGAATGTTGTTCATGAACATTTTCCCCTTCTATTCCTTCTCGGAGTGTAGATATTCTCCTGATGATAATTAGGATTTTCTCTTCCAGAGAGGTAGAGACACCAACTACTATCAATATTTGAGAAAGTTCTTGGTGTAACATTCTTCTTTGCTCAACAAATTCTTGAACATGATTGAATTATTATTTCTAGTTGATAATCCCTATATATTGCACATATTAGTAGATGGAGGGTTCTTATAACACCTTTAAAATAATTGAATTTTAACTTATTTAAATAAATGAAATGAAATCAATTGCAAAATTAAAGAAAACCACAGTTTGAACTCCTCAAGCTACTAGTACCTTGTTGTCAACAAGCTGTTTGTTGGGATAAGTTAGTTCATAAATAATGAAAACATACTTGCATCAAAGAAACAATCAAGACCTTAGAGAAACCTCATTATGGTGATGTGCAGGTTCTTACCTCTCATCTTATAATTTCTCCTCCCCCATATTGTGTAATTTAAAGGAAACCTAAATCCTATATACACTTCCCTGACAATGATGCCAAAAATGTGAGCTAGTTGAATTGTACTAGTATTTTGTTAAATTTAATTCATCAATAAATGTTAGGAATTAGTTTCTAACTTTGTTTTATCTATGCTAACATTAACAACAATAAAAAAATGTTGGGACAAGTTTCAACATTTTTCTCAAGGTTCTTGCCTAGAGAAGTAACACAAGGCTCATTCCTTGTGATCCAACTTTTAATATACACAAATATTAATAATATTTGGGAAAATTTTTGATATGTTTCTCAAGGTTCTTGCCTTAACAAGTAACACAAGGCTCAGTCCTTTTGATCCAACTCTTCATTCATGCAAATATTAACAATAAACGAATAACGGGACAAGTTTCAACATGTTTCTCAACGTTCTTGCCTAAACAAGTAACACAAGGCTCAACCTTTGTGATCCAATAGAGATACTTTATTCTTCTATGAAATAGATCATAAACTTTAAACAAATGCCACAGGGTTCTACACAAGAAAATAACACAAGGTTTTGTATTCATGTTTAGTTAAATAATCAATTTAAAACTAACTAAAAACCAACTATTTTGATTAAGAACAGGACTATTGAACACCAACAATAGTAATAATGGTATTTTAATTACGATATATTGTATTATATGGAAATGAAATGAAACATAAATTTACCATGTGAAGAAAAAATGGTGTCATGTGTCCTTTCAAGGGCCCTCCTAGTTGGTCTCATTTTCTTAAGAGAAACTTGAAACTTCTAAAGTGATCAAAACAATTCTAAATCAAATCATGTATAGAGATTTTGAAACCATAAAAGATAAGTTGAATGTATTACTAGTAGAATGCTTCCACTTCTCCAAATTAACTCTCCATCACAGTCTTGCTTTTTCACTTATACAAAATGAATCACAACTTCTTACGCTGAAACCTCTCTTAGAGATTGATGACTTAAAAAACTAGATTGATTTGGGTTCAAAATGAGGGATATACTCCTTGATTTGATGGATAGTCAGAATCCCCTCTTCTGTTGCTACATTTGTTGGTCGTAGTATGAAATCTACGAAAATTTGGTTTAAAGAACTCGACATATATCTACAACCATGCACTATTTTGAAAACCACTTGAAATTCACCTAAATGGTATCATTCTGAAGAAAACCTATGTTTTATTTCTTTGATTTCTGTCTTCATTTTCCCGGAAATTGGGTTGGAAGTTGAATTCCTGAAAACTACTATTAATTTGGATCATCATCTTTGATCATGTGTTGGAGGCTCGCACATGTGACCTGTGTGAGTTTTGAGCGAAACACATTCATAATGGAGGTCCTATTAACAAAACGCATATGCCTAATTTTCTTTTAGAATTGCGTTGATATAACAATCATGAAGGTGGCTACTAAAACTAGCTTCAAACTAGTAAACTATCATTAGTAAAATCAAAGTATAATCTTAATTAATGCATCAAAAATAAAGGAAGTATATGATAATTGACCACTTGAGCATTAGCAATGTGTCGTGGAGTTTTTACAGGAACTTGTGGTAAATGGAGTAATAAAAGGGTTAAGGAATGACATAGATGGTTAAATGAATGATTGTAATGATGATAGAATGGTGATAGATCGGTGACCCAACAATAGGGATGCAGGTGATAGATCTTAATTTTTGCTTGGGTTCTAGTTGAAATGTATAATTCTTTGTTAGACCTTTCCAATGGGATACCAAGCATGCCAAAAGGAGATCATATGAAAAATTATGACCTCAAGAAGTTGATGTACCATCTAACCCATTTGGTCCCAGAATCCTTTAGGTGTTTCGTCTCCAGGGGTTAGGTTTTGAATGTTTATGGTTCCCTCATTGTTGCTTATGTTAAAGGGCACTGCATCCTCTTAGTAATGCACTCTAGTGATTGCATGTAGCCATCACATCTCTTCTCAGATATAAGTTACCACCATTCAAGTGAGTTTGTTTCATTGCATATTTTTATAGTTTCAACATTTTTCATTTATTAATAGGAGTCATGTTTCACTATATATCTATGCTCTTTTTTATAAATCAATATTTTATTTCATTCCCTTCATATATCTCTATCAATAGAATTCAAGATGAATGTGGAGATAGAAGATAACCTAATTATACACACATTTATAAAATAGGGAAATAAGAGTAGAGTTACCATTTGGTTTTAGTGCTAAATTGAGAAACCCTAACAAGAAGAAGGAGAAGTTCAAGCATAGGTTAAGGCCATTTTGTTAATTATGATCTCAAGATTTTGTTTATGTAAACCTTTGAATGTAATCTTTTATAATGCTTCACTTAGGTTTCAAATTAATTTATACTAGCAAATTGTTTAAGGAATTGAGGAGACTAATTACGTTTTATGAACCAATGATTATTTTAAAGAGATAGAAACCATACTTCTAGAATTGCAATGAGAAGAATGGGATGAAATCACCTATACTTTTTTTTATAGGTGATGAAGTTCGTAGGGATGAAGAGGAGAGTTGTTATAGGTCTCCAATATTCTTCCACATTTTATAAGATCCCAGACATGCAACTCACATTTATCATAAGACAAAACTTGAGCCTCGCTCCCATACAAAGATATATTCCTATATATAATCAATTAACACAAATGTTACTACTATGCAAGATATACTAGTGATAATGTAGAGTAGAAAGACCCAAATTCCCTCAATGTATTAATGGAACTATTCTAATGAAGATACCCAAGGATGAAGCAACAAGTTTGCAAGGTTGGAACCGAGCTAATCATAAGAGATCATTTGAGAGGTATTATAGATTATAGGAGTAAGATGTTTAAGGGTATAAGAGAGGTGGAAGATCAAGATGTGTCCCTTATTAGAGTATGTACCTATAGATTAGAGTTTTCAAAGGTAGAAGATAAGATTTTACAAGAGGGTTTACAAAGAGAATTTAATGGTATAGATAGGCAATAGAGTGGCTAAAAGGCGTAGTTGTACTTTAGTTTGGTTTTTGGAAGGTCTAACTCATATAAAATAAGCATATCACACATGCTAAGTGAGTGTCATTGACTTTGTAAGATTTTACAATAGTTTTGAGGCCCAAAATGACTATTTCTGATGTGTTGTGGATTCACAAATATGAAAACCCCAAGGTGCATACAATACATTTTTCACTAAGTGATCAAATAGGGTTAATGATGTTTGACTCAACTTAACCCATAAATAGCAAGTGCAAATGGATTTGTTCTATCAAAAGTTAGAAATGAAATATCCTAAATGAACATGAACCTAATTAGAGATATGTGCTTCCCATTAGACTCATGAACTTAAAAAATACCCAAAAAGTATCTTGAGAGTTAAAGTGAGAGCCAAATTGCTGACCAAGGTTAAAGACCCATAGAAGAAAAGGCACCTGACAATCCCATAGTGCCTCAAGTCCTAGTCCTACATCTAAGTTAAAGTAGAGGGAACTCCAAAAAAAACATGACTTATCAATAGAGTGGTTCTTGAAAATATCGTATTAGGGTGGTTTTTTATTCACTAGCCTTGGAAATTAGATGAGGTGGCATGCATAAGTGAAAGCCCACATGAGCATGGGAGGTGTCATACTCTAGTCAGAGATTGAGTGCGAGAAGCGAGATAAATCGTTTAATATTATAAGAATACCAAATGGAACGGGTTTTAGAAATTGATGTTGACGTTAACGTCTAATGCACGTGACGTTATGTTATCGTGTCTGCAATGCGGGTCTTTGTTGAAATAAAGTTTGACATTTCTAGTTGTTGAAGTTTACAAATATAATTTCCGGATGTGATTATGTATGAGATTGTGTCCAAGAAAAATAATAAATTAACGTGAGTTATTGTCTACATTCTCATCATTGAATTATTGGGATGAGAGGAGCGGGAGGTTGTCACATTAAAGTTAGGTTGTTTATTAAAATATTTGCATTTTTATATTAAAATATTGGAGAGTGAGATAAAGACTTTTTAATAAATTAATTATGATATATAGAGAAATGTAATTTATTTAAAATATTATTATTATTATTTATTTAATAGTATTTATAAAAATAAAAAAAGGTTAGGAATGCTTCATTTTAATAAGATTTATTTTTGTTGTTTTGTTTAATATATATATAAAAGGATGATAGGTGTGGATATTATTATTAATTTTGTAAAAAATAAAAAAATAATTGTTTTTTTTTAATTTAATGGAAGTATATGTTTTTATTATAAGATTGGTATATAGTTTTATTTTTTAAAATTTATTTTCTATAACGGTGAGAGATTTAAGCATCATAAATGGGATGACTACAAATTTTTTCCAATTGATTACATGTTTGTTTGATTTGGGAGATCTAAGCATTATCATAAATTTGATGATCACAAAATCTTTTTCTAATTATTAAATGTTTGCTTCATCTTAATTTAACAAAAAGTTAGTGTTTTTCAAGCGATTATTAAGTTTAAATAGACAACAATAAATAAGAGACTTTTTTTAAATGAAGCCACCTTTTTAAAAAGGTGGTTATAAGCATTAATAGTTCAACAAATCATTAAGCTAATCCATAATCAAACTTTTTTTGAATCTAATGTAAGTATCATTGCATTAACAATACATATGCAATCATGCATTCACCTCATTTCCATCGCAATGCAATTAACTTCAAGCAACTCAAGCTCCCCCAACATGTTTGTACTCATGGCAATGCAAAGATTTGAACCTTTGATTGGAATATATCATAGGCAATGTGGGACCATGGTAAACTATCAAGCAATGTGTTACAAGACATGTGGAAATTTGTTTAATTTAATCTTTGATAAGGACTATTGCTTTCACAAGATAGTAATAATCATTTATGATCTAATGAACTTAAGGTTTAAAAGCGATTTAGTGGAGTTTATCTTTTTATGTGTCATCTATATGTAGCGGAGTTTTTACCCCCTTCAATTTTTATTAGAATTGAATCTTGGTTTCCCTATCCTAGATAGTTTAGTTTGATGAAGCAGCCGCACTTAAATTGTGTGGATTGTCTAGATTTTCACATTTTCAATTTTCTATTTAGTGTCTTCAAGTTTTTTTACATACAAAAATGGTTAATTGGGGAATTGTGGCAAAAGTTTTGCAAATTTGATGGTTCTCCCTCTTTTAGGCAATGAATTTTCTCTTTATCTTTGTTGTTGTGTTTTCTTGGTTGGTCTAGCTTTGGGATTTAGTCCAATTAGGTAAGTTTTTAGAGTGGTTTTTTTTATTTTGTTTGCCTATGTAGATTTAATATCTCGCTCCAATTTGGTATTCTGCCTTTGGTTTAACACTCATGTATTTCAAGGAGTTTCCATAAATAAGGAGAATTCTTTGATCCCACAAAGAATTGTTTAACGTAATATAAATTTATATTTTTCGTCACTTCAAAAGTCCACTACAATGAACATTAATCTATTCTTAAATTTCATCTATTTTGGATACCTCCGTACAACAAAAATAACATATCACCATGCTTAAGAAATATGATAGATGACATGTGTAAAAGTGAATGATTAGAGACATCCAATGAACAAATATCTATGAACTCAAGCCAAAGGGAATTAAAGGAAGATAATATTGCACACAACTAATTAAATACATGGAGATTGAGAGCTAGAACTCTTTCTGAATTAATATATAGCAAGAAAAAACTACTAACCATCACATTTTCTATTATTTTCATGTCTTTTTACAACAATCACATTTTCTATTAAGTTTATGTTTTTTTTAGACTTTAGAATTTTAAAATTTTATTGTAGGGTTAGGAAATTTTACCACTTCACCTTCAATTCAAACCCATACTTACAAGAAACAACCATATATTTTTAATGGTTTAATTTTAACATTTTCTATTAATTTGTAAATATGTTTTGCATTTATAAAATGGTTAATGCATGTAGGGCATTGTCTAACTATTAGATTTTTCAGAGTGTTTTTACTAAAATCCAGTGGTCAAATCTTCATCTATATTGTTTAAATTAAAGTGTTAGATTGTATATATGAATTCAACATGCTAAAAAAAATTCATCTATATTGTTTAAATTAAATTTTAATTCTTATATAAAATTTAACATGCTGAAAACTCAAAAACACTAGAAATTCACAATAAAACTTATAATTAAAAAAAAAAAAAAAAAAA
>APFE030255823.1:32788-74647 GCA_000404065.3 Pinus taeda
ATTATATATTTTTTTATCACAGAGATATTTTACATCTAGTATAAGATATGTTATATTTAGTATAGGAGAGATGTCACATTTTGTATAAGAGAGATAATGTCACATAATATTACATTAAATAGTAAAAAATTTAAATTTAAAAAAGAAAAAATTTTAAAAAAATAATATAATAATTTTGTCAATATATAATTAAATACTTCATTGCACTTTATTTTTACATAATTTACAATAGAAGTAATAACTAAAAGTAAAAAAAAAAAAAACACATTTTAGTATGAGGAAGAAATGCAATTTCTTCACTTGAAGATGAGTAAAAATAATTAATTTGCTTTTTACTATAGAAGAAACTTAATTTGTAAGTTACTTATTAGTACAACCACATTAAAAATATTAATGTGGTCGATATAGCCTAAGGTTTCATAACTATAACCAAAAAACTATTGCAACACTAAAAATGTCACACATTTACCTACGTTAACTTAAGAGAAAAAAATTATAAATGAATGTTATAAACAAGGCCACATAGCTAGCGTTCCTTGTCGCTTAGTTTAATTATTGAATTTTGAAAGGTATAAACCAACTACCACATTTGAACAAAGGCTACATTGTAAATACTCTGGCTTAATTTCAATATAGTTAAATTAGAGTAAAACACGAAACTTTCATTGGGGGTGTTTGAGGGAGATGTATTCATAATAATGGGCAAAGTATAAGTCTTAGTTTTAAATATAATGTGCTTAAAATGTTGAGTTTGAATTTTGATTGTATTAACTTTCAGGTAATCATCTTTTTAAATTTTTTGTTTCATAGCTAATATTCTTTTTTAATAAATAATTTTACAAAATCACAAAGTTTTTGTATTAGAACAATCATATGATTTTGTTAAATTAAAACATTTTCATACTTGTATTTAATGTGGTAAAATCATGTGTGTTGTTAAATTGAAATATTTTAATACTTGTATTGAATTTGGTAAAACCATGTGTCTTGCAAAGTCACAAAAAATGTCTAAATTGGATCATCTAGATGTTAGTTATAAAGTATGAATACACTCGTTACATTATTTTTCATGTTTATTTATAATTTAATTTATATAATTATAAAAATTAATAAAACTTGAATTTCATCCATAATGGTTTAAAAAACTTGAATCAAAGTAACTATTTTTTACTATAAATTTCAAGCCATAAAAATTAATTATAAACTGAATTGTATAATTTACTTTAATGATAATAAAATGTATTTTTATTTATAAAGCTTAAATGTAAAATATCACCAAGATATATCGAAAGAAGATTAATGTAATAGTGTGGAGTCTATTTATTTCTTAGTTTTTTTTTAATCTTTATTATATATTTATGTAAAATTAACTAAAGGTTTTTAAGTTTATATTTTGTTGTACATTGACAATTTAAATTAAATTTTGATTTTGAATTACAAATATTTTTTATTTTGTTGTAGATTTTGCTTTGTTTATAGTTACATTATGATTCTCTACCCAAAGGCAAAATTTTTCTTTACTTGAATTGGAAAAACACAAGAACCCTCTTAGTGGTAAGATATAAGGATAAACAGTCCTTAGTAGATCTTATTAAGATTTCCATGGCTTAATACTTGTTCCTATAACTTCAACAATTGTAGTGCTTGAGAGTAGCAAAGAAGCTATTGTAATTGTTAAATCGCAAGAGCAACTTCAATGCACTGAAGTTTATGTAAAACAATAAAGATGAGACATGAATCAAAGTCATTGTTCTCCATAGATGTAGAGAAACAATTGATAATGATAAATACTTCAATAATGGACAAGTTTGAAAGTCAGATAAATTATTATTAAAGAGAAGAAACATGAGGGTGTGATTATATGGTCATTATTATGAAAGGACGATTTCTAAGGCCACTTCCCATTTTTGAGTAATTAAAATCAAAGGGAAGAAACATGAGGGTGAGATTATATGGTGATGATTATGATTAGCTTCTGATATAGATAGTAAAAATTTGAAATCTAACCTTAGATTTAAGGTGGTGAATCAACATTAAATAATAAACTTAAAATAGGGTCATCAAATAAATCTCTTGTATATGTAAAAATTGTTTATGGCGTTATTTACATAGTTTGATATTTACATGAATATCAAACATGTGATCTATTGATTGTGCTTTTTGACATTTGAGACCTTTTAAAGTAGCTAGTACACGCACCTTACTTTAAATATAACTAAATTAAGGTAAAAACCAATAAAGAACTAAAATTGAATATTGCAATAAGAAGACAATTGTATTTAGGCAAAATGATGTAATAGTCTTTGTACTAGTCTAGTCTTATACTAGTACGCAGGCTTCTACCTGCAGAAGGCTACAACCTTCTCTTATTCTCTAGCTTCTTCTGGAAGGGAGCTACAACCCCCTTAGATCTTGCAGTAGCTAATGTACTATTACGTAGGTGCTAACCTACAGAAGGCTACAACCTTCTCTTTTCTTCCAGGGACCACGTTTCTTAAATTTTTAGACTAGATCCATCAATAGCATCAATCAAACATAAAAATATATCTGCATCAATCAATCTCCCTTGTACTAACCAAAAATGAATCAAATAATCACTTCTCTGAATGTTATAACCAAAATACAGTAACAGTACCAGAACCCAACCAGAACCCAAAACACTGCAACAATAAATAGAAGTAGCTAAAACATATTTTATGAGACGTATGCTACTTCAATATGTCGAACCTGCATGCATACACCGTTATATGAAGGAAAACCTATGTATACACTATTTTGAAGTTATGAACTAGCATGTATACGTGCCTTTTCTATACTGAACCTGCATACAGATCTGTAAAATATGATTTACCCTTTTCAAATATTCAAACATCAGTTATACCCAGATCATCAGATTTACAGATCAAGGCATGCGCCAAATATAAAAGATCAAAAACCTCATAAAGATACTTCTCTCCACACCATAAGATCTTGACCCACGGATAGAAGTTATCCTTCTTCAAGTTCTCAGGTTCCTCCTTGATTTAGATCTAGTTATGCACCATAACCCAATCACCAATATTCTAGATCTTGCTCTTCAGTATATATTCAATACTTGAGTGTCTTTGCTTAATGATCTTCTCCTCCTTTTATAGTCTTAGGCCTTACTCAATATGATGGTCCAAAACCACGTAGGACCAATTCCTTGTACCCAATACCTGGGGTCAATACCTTGGACCAAATACCATGGACCAATACCAAAATACCATGGTCCAAATACCGCGGACCAAAACCAAGTTTTCCAACATGTATGCACTTTTCCTTGCGTGAAAGTGGGTGTATACGTATACGCGCCTTTTGTTCTGAAATCCCGCATGTATACGCGGCTTGGTCAAGGGGAACCTACATATACCTCTTTTTCCTTCATTTTGTGATCCTGAACTGTGATCTGATTCCTTGAAGCTGCCCTACATTTTATCACATCTATAAATAGTACTGTCATGCATTCTGTCACATCTGATATCTCTTCTGTAGAGTCATCTAGTTACCATGTACAAGTGAGTTGTTCTGCTACAAGTGGATTGCCATCAAATACAACACATTCATCATAATGCCAACAGACTATCATTTGTGCCACATGGTGGCCTTTATAATTCATCCATATGTGGGAACAATCTTTATGAGAAGGGGAAGGGTAAGGTGGTCTCATGTTTGCATCCTAGGGAGATAACTGTAATTTAGTGTCCATAACGTCATTGTTCCACGTTAGCACCCATCTTTCCCACTCGATCGTCTAAACAATGAAGGAAGAATGTATTACATCACCCTCCTTGCACCTCCAATGTGTAACAACTCCAAAGTCAAGTTGTTGATGCATTTATTTAGTTTGTATTTGTATTTCCAGTGGAAGACCATCATCCCTAAAAACAATAGTATGAAAAGGCTAATACCTAAAGTGTTTGGACCACAAGAAGTGTTAGTAGAGTAACCCAAAAAATCTTGTTGGTTTGTTCCTAACATAATGATCCAGGTGGCTCCAGAGACACATAGGACAAAGAGGGCTTATGAACACTCGAAAATCTTAGTGCTCTGAATGACTTTGAACTAGTACCAAAGCGTAGATCTTGTTGTCCTGATCATGGGGGTGTGAACGGTTCGTCAATCCGAGCTCATATGAGGGAGAACAAGCTAGTCAAAAGTTTGGTCAAAGTTGGGCTGTGGGCCAAGTTTAAGAGTCCTACAATTTTACTGACCCCGAGGCATTAAACCTAGCTCCCGAAATCAGTCGAAATTGTGGCCTCGTTAATTTTCCCAATATCCCTTATTTTCTAAAGATTTGAAAATTAAGCCCCTATTTTCAAATTATATATATCTATAATTATATATAATATTATAGATATCTATTTTGGTCACGGCCACCACCCCACCACCCCCAAAACCACATTACATCACAACAAAAAAATCAATTTTGGGCCAATGGGCCATCACCCCTGCTGGCCCTCTCGCAACCAAAAACTATATGCAAATTTTAAGTGGGCCCAAAGCCCTTAACCATCACTGCCATAAATATATATTACATAGTATTAATGGGGTGGGCACGGGCCACCTCCGGTGGACCCAGCCCACACCCCAAAACCCTTAACACTACATATCACATATAATATAGGGCCGGTGGGGGTTAAACCCACCCGAACAACGTCGCTAGCCCCCAAGCGGGTGGTCCCAAACTTGAACAAGCCCCATTAATGTGGTACCATAAAACGGTACCACCAACCATAAACATATTACGTACGCAACCATAAAGAACGATGGTGCCAAACCATAAACGATGGTCCACCAACCTCAAATGACTATGGGTTTTGGTTAGTGCGGAGGATCATGGGGTGAGTCGCCCAATGCTAACCCGACCCCCATTTAAATTAAATTTCAGTTAACACCCAAACCATAATGTGTAAAAAACAATGAGGGGTGGCGTTTGACCACCCGAACCCTCCTCAACTAACGCCTATTCTTACCAATGCGCCGCAACCAATTCCTTGGGATTTCTGCCCACGCAAAATTATTTTAACCTCATTTGCACATAGTTTGAGGGATGGAGGAGGAACCAGGAGTGGGCACAGATTTTGAGGTGGAGGAAGGCAATGCACACAGTTTGAGGCAACATTTTGCAGGAGGATCGAATTTTCACTTTGTCATATTTTGAAAATTTTTATATGGTTTCAACACTTCTCGATGCCACGAACTCAATGGAATTGTCCATTTCCCCATCAGCGTTCTGCATTTTACAGCCATTTTTAGTATGCAGGTGGAACCATGACTGCGGCAGAAACAAGGAGCGGAACCATGATCCTTGAAATTTTCCTAAGGAGGTAATTTTTCTCCATGTCGGAATATAGTCAAGTTTATAGTCGTTTTTCATGGTTTTCCATTAGGGATCACAATGGTGAGGTCAGATTCACCTTTTGATTTGTAGATTTCCAGTCCACCCATGGAGCAAAATCTTTGAGGAATCTAAGGGGAATCTAAAAGATTCCTTGAGCCCCAGATTCTCAATTTCTCAGAATTCAGAAATTTGACAGTAGATTTTGCACTATCCAATGCCACAAATATCATGGTGTGTTCATATTTTTCATTTGCTCATTTCATTTTCCAGCCACTTTTCTAAGTGGAGTGCAAGTGTCAACATTCATGTGCCAGCAGCCATTTCCATGTGATTGATGCCGTAAGGTTGATGGCACAAACAGCTTCAGCAGTTTGACATTCGCTTCTTCAGATGGCCCCTAGATGTGAGGTATATGCAATGTGTTATGTACTTCTTTTGCTACGCATTGTGCTGTACAGATCGCAATTTGATGTTTGATGTGGTATCTTGTTTCTTACTTTGCTTCATGATTCCTACTTGATGTGACGCAGAATCATCTATGTGATGTACTTGTTGTCATGATTTGTCATGTTGTGTTTTGAGATCCCTTTGTTATATGTTGATGGGATATTCATGTTGTCATCATGCATGTTTTCATTCAGATCCCTTTTATGCCATGTTGGTAGGATGCTCATCATGCATGAGTTTGTGTCATACTGATAGGAGTCTTTTGACTGAGAGTTCCTGTAGTGGAACATCTCTTAGAGCCACTCCTGAGTGAGGGAAATTTCCTTGTATGATCGTGACATCATCTCTTGTGTACATCATCACTATTGACAGCACTTAATGCAGCGGCCTACACCATCTTGACAACGAGGCCCAGAGACATAGTCCCTCCTAGACGAACTTCGTTATCAACAACGTATGTTTTTATGTTGCTGATGATTTTCATGTTCCTCTTCTTTACAACATGCACATGTATTCATTTATGTTTCTTTTAAAAAATGAAATTTAACACATCATGAAAGTAAAAGGTCTTGAAAGGTTCCTTTGTCACACTCGAACTTGGATCTAGTGGTATCAGAGCAGTCTTTACGTTGATGTGAATTGCAAGCATGAAAAATGGAACGTGCAGTGGTAGAGGATGAAAAAGTGATGTATGAGACCATGCTCAACATTTCCAAAAGGGTAGAAATAATTTATGAAACTCTACAGAAAGAGACAGAGGAAAAGGATCAATTGCAGCTTCAATTGCAAGGCACAGAAGAGGCCCTGGAAGAATTGAAGCACAACAACCAGAATCTTCAAACAGAGAACACTGAATTGAAGAAGCTTCTACATGAAGAGAAAGAGGAAAAAAAAAGTTTTCTACGATAGCTGCGAGCTAAGGATGAGGCCTTGGAAAAGTTGTAGTGTGACCCATGTGAGGTAAAAATTAGTTCTCTGAATTCATGTATGTGTCCTGATGATGATTTCGTTGTTTTTGAAAATCATACCACAAGAATTGGCTCCAAACTATTAAAGAGAATGGGGGATGAAGGAAAAGGCTTAGGTGTTAATGGCCAAGGCATTATCAACCCCATCAAAGTGGAGGACTTACCCCGTTAGGAAGGACTTGTGTATGTCAGAAAGGAAGTTGGGGAATGTGCCATGACAGTTAGCGAACCACCAACAATAGATAATGAGAGGCCCTCATCAGTCCTTTCCAAATCGCCAGAGGTAAAATATGTTGATTTCCTTTTGGTTTCGTCTTCACATAGTATGCTTTCCATTGGAGATTTGGAGATCCCAATTACAGGGAGAAACATGAGGCTCCTTACCAAGATGAGACATGAGGAGGAAAAAGAACTTGGTGTTAATAACCAAGGCATAACTCAACCATTGGACATTGTGCAGAGACCTCAATTTGGAGGCTCGAGATACACCAAAGGAGAATGCTCGAAGGTGTCAAATTCTTCCAAGACATTGTCGAAATCATCGAGGAAAGAGAATGATGGGAACACATCCCCATCATCCCATGAAAGTTTCCATGGAAAGGAAAGAGCTGAGGCAAGCTCTCATCACCATAATGACATCACAGATAGCAAGGGAAGGTATAACCACTCTCGACATTCGAATATTCATTTCGATTATAATCATGTTTTTAATGATGGACATAAATCAAGGCATTGAAAAACATGTACCTTTTATGGACTACATGACCATACATTTTCTAAGTGTTGGAAAAGAATGACAGCACACAAAAGGATGAGGCGTGAAAGATCCTCTCAACAACAGGTAAAGAAACATGTTAAGCAAATCTGGAGGAATAAAACCTATTGCAGTCATTGCGACAGAAGAGGCCATCAAAGAGCCACTTGTTGGAGGCTCCATCCAAAGCAGTGCCTTAAAGGCAAAGTGTCGGTGCGTGAACCAGGTGAAGTAGTTGTTCGACAAGCAAAACCACCAGAAGGAGGCACCCCATTCACATTGATAACTGAAAAATGGTTTCCAGATATGTTGTCTTGTCATGGTTGTGCTTTTGTAAATCATTTTTTGCATTTTAAAATGTAAAAGTGATGATGTGTTTTCCATCACTTATTTAGCAACAATGATGTCTAGTCTTATTCTAAGTTGCATGTTAAACTTTGAAAGTAATGTCATGTTTCCATCACTTGTCAAAGCAAATAGTGTTTGGCCTTATCTTTGTAAAGCATGTGTTGCAATGATGATGAGTTTTCCATCACTTGTTGAAGCAACAATGATATGTTGGCCTTGTTGTTGTAGCTAGGGTATCATTTCCATTTCAATGTAAACTTGACCACCGAGTATGTGTTATAAACTTGTGGCAAGTGTGGGATACTTAGGTCATTAGTTGGTCAATTAAGACAAGCTTGTAATTTGAAAAACAATGTACTACATGTTGCAGAGGTTGCAAGTGTTGGCTCATCACTTAAGGCTCTGAAGAACAAAGGTGAAGTAGATGGAAGCGAGACCTTTTTCAGAATGCTTGTGATGCAGACAAGGTACAAAGAAGTTGCAAATTATTTTTCATGCTTTTGGAGGATCAAAAGCTCCTCAGTGGGCAAGATTGATCCGAGTGGCTCCAGAGACATAGAGGACAAAGAGGGCTTATGAACACTTGAAAATCAAAGTACTCAGAATGACTTCGACCTAGGACCAGAGCATAGATCTCGTTGTCCTGATCACGGAGGTGCGAACGATTCGTCAATCCGAGCTCATATGAGGGAGAATGAGCTAGTCAAAGTTGGGTTGTGGGTCAGATTTAAGTGTCCTACAATTTGACCGACCTCGAGGCATTAAACCTAGCTCCCAGAATCGATCGAAATTATGGCCTCGCTAATTTTCCCAATATTCCTTATTTTCTAAAGATTTAAAAATCGACCCCTAATTTCAAATAAAAATTAAGATATATATAAATATATATATAGATTGTGGTGGTGGGACCAACACCACCACCACCCCCAAAACCACATTACATCACAAAAAAAAATTAATTTTTGGGCGACAGGCCATCACCCCCACCGGCCCTCCCCACAACCACAACCATATGCAAATTTTAAGCAGGCCCAAAGCCTTAACCGTCACACCAATAATATATATATATATATATATATATTACATAGTATTAATGGGGTGGGCAGGGCCAGCTCTAGTGGACCCGGCCCACACCTCGAAACCCTTAACACGACATATCACATATAATACGGGGTCGGCGGGGGTTGAACCCACCAACCATAAAGAACGATGTTACCAAACCATAAACGGTGGTCCACCAACCTCAAATGACTATGGGTTTCGGTTAGTGCGGAGGATCGTGGGGTGGGCTACCCAATGTGGACCGGACCCCCATTTAAATTAAATTTTGGTTAACACCCAAACCATAATGTGTGAAAAAAAAGGGAGGGCCGAGGTTTGACCACCCGACCCCTCCTCAACTAACGCCTATTCTTACGAATGTGCCACAACCAATTCCTTAGGATTTCCACCCACGCAAATCATTTTAACCTCATTTACACGTAGTTCAAGGGATAGAGGAGGAACCAGGAGTGGACAAAAATTTCGAGGCAGAGGAAGGTAGTGCCTGTGGTTCGAGTTAGCATTTTGTAAGAGGGTTGAATTTTCACTTTGTCAGATTTTGACAAATTTTATATGGTTTCAACACTTCTTGACACCACGAATGTAATGGCATTGTCCATTTCTCCATAAAGGTTCTATGTTTTCAGCCATTTTTCAGTATGCAGGTGGAACCACAACTGCTGCAGAAACAGGGAGCGGAACCATGATCCTTGAAATTTTCTTGAGGAGGTAATTTTTCTCCATGTCGGAATATAGTCAAGTTTATAGTCATTTTTCATGGTTTTCCACAGGGATTGCAATGGCAAGGTCAAAATTTCCTTTTGATTTGCAGATTTCCAGTCCACCCATGGAGTAGAATCTTTGAGGAATCTATGGGGAATCTTAAATATTCCTTGAGCACCAGATTCTCAATTTCAAGGAATTCATAAATTTGATAGCCGATTTTACACTATTCGATGCCACAAATATGATGGTGCATTCAATTTTTCATTCGCTCATTTCATTTTCCAGCCACTTTTCTAAGTGGAGTGCATGTGTCAACATTCATGTGTCAGCAACCATTTCCATGCAAGTGACACTGTGAGATTGATGGCACGAATAACTTCAACAGTTTGACATCCGATTCTTTAGATGGCCCCTAAATGTGAGGTATATGCAATGTTTTCATGTACTTCTTTTGCTATGCATTGTGTTGTACAAATCCCAGTTTTATGTTTGATGTGGGATCTTGTTTCTTACTTTGCTTCATGATTCCTTCTTGATGTGATGCGGATTCATCTATGTGATGTACTTGTTGTCATGATTCATCATGTTGTGTTTTGAGATCCCTTTGTTGTATGTTGATGGGATACTCATGTTGTTGTCATGCATGTTGCATTGAGATCCCTTTTATTCCATGTTGGCGAGATGCTCATCATGCATGAGTTTGTGTCATACTGATAGGAGTCTTTTGACTGAGAGTTCTTGTAGTGGAACATCTCTTAGAGCCACTCTTGCGTGAGGGCATTTTCCTTGTATGATTGCGACATCATCTCTTATGCACATCATCACTATTGACAACACTTAATGCATCAGCCTACACCATCTTGACATCAAGGCCCGGAGACGTAGTCCCTCCTGGACAAACTCCGTTATCAACGGCTTATGTTTTTATGTTGTTGATGATTGTCATGTTCCTCTTCTTTACAGCATGCACATGTATTCATTTATGTTTCTTCTAAAAAATGCAATTTAATACATCATGAAAGTAAAAGGTCTTGGAAGGGTCCTTTGTTACACCCAGACCTGGATCACCTAATATATAGATGATGTAAATTTAATAGAGTGGAATGACTTATATCCCAAATTAGGGAAAGCATAAAATAAATATCCTTTGCATATGTTAATGTAGTGCTAAATTAAAATTTGTATATTTGGGAAGTGGTAGCAATGAAAAATATTTTCAAAGGGGATGTTGATGAATGATGTAAGTAGAAACATCTGTTATCCAACATATCCAATGGAATTTTTAGAACTTTTAACAATATCTTATCAAGAAATAGTGCAAATTATGACACCACCACCATGCAAAACTTGCCAATATGCCACCATGCAAAACTGGTCAATATTATTGGTGATATGCCATTTAAGTTGTACATTCTCCAATAATTCCTTAAAAATACCATCCATGGATTTGTAGTAATCGATTTGATTTCCCACTCTCACAAGAGAATTCAACATTTGGTTTCCTACTTTAGGTTCTATGATGATCATCAAGAAGGGTTTTTTTAAAGAAACTTCCTCACCTATACTGCCACTATATGATATCCCTTTTCATAATTTCTCGACCTCCTCGAAGCTTGGGCCTTTCATCTCAGGAACAAAAGAAAGGACAAAAAGGAATGCAACCCCAACAATAGTAGCGAATACTATAATTAATGTTTTGGATGTTCCCAACACATCAATCAAAGATAGGAGAATAGGTCATCCAAATGGCATTCATCCATCTAAGATCAATTAAAATAATGAAGACAAGTAAGATATCAGAAATCTAAGACTTGTGACTTTGGGGTTATAATGGTGGTGATAAATGCTACAAAAAAATGTGTATTGTTGTTGACCTACAGGATAACAATTCCAACCTCATTGGACTTCATATTCAAAAAGTCAAATTTTAGATACCACTCAAAATCTGACAAACTTAACTATTTTTAGGATTTCAGTATTGGGCAGATTGCCATGTTTCCATTAGGTTTTGTCATGCATAATGTTAGTGTCGATATCTTCATCCCTCCATCAGAGATCAAATTCTCTTGTTGCATTGCATGTTAGGTGTCTCATCCGATCAACTGCATTCCATTAGGATCATGGATCATCTAATGGTAGGGGCATATTATAAATTTTTCCCTCGTGCTCTTTACCTGCTAGCCCATTTTCATACATCTAGATCATCTGTAGTCATTTTTTGTCTTTAAATCTGCAAAAGTCATTTTTAGGGTTTTAGGTCTCATTAGGTGTCTAGGGTTTCATCAATAAGGTCTTGAAAATGATCAATAATGGTCAACAGGTGCATGAGGAGGTCAAATAAAGTCTCAACAACAATAATTTCAATAATCACATGCTCAGTGATTGATTTTTCCTCAAAACTGAGCATGTGATTGATTTTTCCTCAAAACTCAGTTTTGAGGAAAAATAGAGTCTTTTATGTTTCATGTACTAAATTTCATGTAATTTCATTTTTGAATATGTAATATTTTCAAAGGAAACCCTGGTCACTTTTCCAAGCCTCTGCTACTTTAGTTCCTACAAAAGAAACAAAAAGTCAAAACATTTAGTCCATTAAAGGCAAAAGTAAAGCAAACTGCCCAAAAACCGAGTTTTTAAAGAAAGTGAAAATCAAACATTAGAAAAGTTGGTTTTCTTGAATGAAAAATTAAAAACCATGGCTATATAAAGTTTTTTCAAATCAAAGGAGGCTCATTTGTGTCCACAAAGTGAAGAGAGCAAGTGCATTTCAATTTTTAAAGGCCAAGAGAACAATTTTATTTTTGAAGGGTGAAAATTGGTGGCGCGACACACACATTCAGCGCGGCACACCTGACAGTGTTTCACAATGTATTTTTACAACGGGCGTGGCGCATAGAGCCAGCGTGGCGCACCTGTGAGGTGGCGCGGCACATAGGACTGCAAGGCCTGAAATTGCTCACAACATCCTCCAAAATAAAAAAAAAATAAAAACTAAAAGTCACTAACTCCTCAATTATCCAAGTAAGTTGACATTCCTTCATGGCAAATGAATGAGTTTATCTTGGTGTTTATGGTGATTTAATGGGAAAAAATTGAAACCCTAGCTCCTTGCATTGCTTGTTGAAAAACACTGCCTAGGGTTTACAAATTGTTGTTTTTGCTGCTAAATCCCACTTCTATCATTTTCACTCCCTCACTCCCTCCATTTTCTCCCTCCTTTTTCATTCATATTTACCTATTCCCTATTTCCCATATCCCTAAAACTACTAACCCTAATCCCTAATCTCATTATCCCAAACCCTAATTGTTATTCTTAAACCCTAACTATTATTCCCTAAACCCTTTCATTTCCCAAAAAACCTACAAATAGCATCCCCAACCCCTCATACATAGTCCCCTTATAGTCCCTCATCAAATTAATATCTTTGGCAGCAAATTCCTATTGTCACTCTAAAATATCTTCATACTCATCTAGTAAACTCAAGCATTGGCAAACATGGAGTCAGATTCTTCCTATGACATAAATGAGGAAATAGTCAGTGACTCTTATAGAGAAATTCATGCACCGAGGAGACCTCATAAGAGTGGAAAACATAACCGGGAGGAGCCTACTTCACTTGCCAAGTTGTTGACTTGTCCTCTTACTGTCACATGCTTCCAACATCAATCTTGTTTCCAATTTTGTGAGATAGTGGCAAGATTTAAATACCATCATGAGCTTGCCTGACTATTTGTACTCCATCTTCACAATGGTCTAGTCAATTTGGCAGGTGTGACATTCACCTCGACACCTGAGACTATATCTCAGGCAACCGATATTCCAAATGTAGGTGAGCAGTGGAATAAGCGACAACTAGTAGACAGGGAACATTATGAGCCTTAAATCAAGGCTGGTTTTCAGAGGCAGATTAGTAGAGTTTTCCCTTTCAGGTACCTTCAAGACACATATGCACCCTTGATGAAACTCATAATTAAATATTTCAGTTGTGAGGGCAGATTTTCTCACTTGTATGCCTACCACATCAGATTGTTGATGCACTTCACTAGGGTGAGAATGATGAACCTCCCCTATTTTATTTGCCGGAATATTGAGAAGATGACCACCTTGGTTCAAAGGAAGCCTCCTCATCAGGAGTATAACAACATCTATCACTTTGCACTAATCAAAATTGTGGTTTTGCATCAGCATAGTCTACTGAATGTTTCATGGGAGGATTTCATTGCACGTGAGGTCTTTACAAGTCCACAAGTTCCCCCATAAATTTTTCATGAGGCAGGAGAGCCTTCAAATCAGCAAGAGGTGCATGAGACACAAACAACTAGTGTGCCAGTGTTTGTTACATATCAAAAGGGCATTAGGAGATTGTTTGGAGCAGCCAAATGAGTACTATCTCCACTCGGGGTGGAAGGGATATCATTTCCTTCAACAGCAAAGTAGGTATAGGACAAGTGTAAGCAACCATTACATGATGAGGGGCCTTCAGGAGGACAAGAGACATATTTCATTCTTATTCAGGATGATGACACCGATTTGGGCTCCCAAAGCTCAAAGCTCAAGGAGATCATTAAGGAACAGCAAGCTGACATTCATGATTTGTCTCTCAACCTGGAAAGAGCCAAGTGGATAATCAAATATCTGGAGCAAAGGAACAAATATTTAGAGGATCAACAAACCATCATGGAGCTCCAAAACATAAGAGAAAACTGGCAAACTACTAAGAGGAGGAAAATCAAGTTGACACCACTTGAACAAGAAATTAATGCTGATCGTGAATCTTGGCTTGAGAGGGAAAATATGCACTTGGAAAAGATGCTAGAGAAGGCCAACAGGGAGAAAAAGATATTGAGGCACATGGCCTACCAGTACTTGGTGAGAAACAAGGTGTGCAAAGCAAGAATCAGGATTTTGAAGCCCAAGTTGAAGAGAGCATTGAGGAAGAGAAAAGAGAAAGATAGACTCTAGATCTTGGCTGAGGCTTCCTTAGCCCAACACAGCGCTTGATGAGGGACACTCAGCCCAAATTTCAAGAAATTTGGAAAACTTTTTGCAAATTTTGAATTTTTGGCCTAAAAAATAGGTTTTTCTGCCCGATGCGCCACGCCACCTAGAGCGCGCTTTTGCTAGAGACCTCCTTTTGACGAAACTCAACTTTTTTGGATTCCTCATGGAAAAATATGGATTCCCTCACATGGCCAAGCAATTTGGACAGGTTTTGAGCTTCCAAAAGGGTCAAAAACACCCCAAAAATGACCTTTCCGCCCCTTTTTGGCCACACAAGAAGCAGTGTTGGGAGAACTCATTTTTGGAGGGGCAAATGGAGACCAAATTCAAAAATTCCACTTTTTTTAGATAGTAGATAGGCAGACCTTTCCAACAAGTCCACTTGGAGCAACTTTGGTGCATGGGTAGGCCTCCAAAAGCAGCTCCAAAGTAGCACATCGCACAGGGACAAGAGCGTGGCGCACAGGATGAAATTTTGTCATTTTGGTCAAAAAACTATGTTTTTTCGCCCAGTTTCTTCTCAGTTTGACTTTTCAATTTCTAATAGTCAAACTCATGATGTAATTTGATATGAATTGTTGGATTTTTGATGTAAATATGTTAAATTTTCACTCATAGAGGTAGATTCATCCATGAAAAGGTAGTTTGCAACTGAATGAATCAGTTTCCTAGTTTTTAGAGGCAAGTTGTTCCACTGTCTACTTTTTAGTTCTTATTTTAGATCGTGTTGAAAAATATCCTGAAGTTATGAGCTCGACCCCTAAAGGCTAGGATGAGTTGTTTGTTGCCTATATCTAGTAGTTTTTCAATCATTGGCAAAGGTTGGACTCTTGTGAATGCTTTGAGCATTATTGTACACTGATATTAGCAATTTGGCAAAGGAATAGACCAGGGTTTGCAACAATTTATTATCTCTCTCTGTTCTTCTTAACTAAATGAAACAAGGATAAAGGTAGAATTCATTAATATTTGCAGTGCTCTACCTAGGGTTTGTTTAGTTATTTATGTTTTCAGTTGTTTGAAGAGGATCCCTAAGACTTTCATGCCCTCTTCAACTCCTCACTAGTATAAAAGCTCTCCATATCACTCAATTTGAAGTACCAAACCATTTTCCTACCTCGCCCCATAGAGATCTCTGCAAAACTGAGTCCATTCCCCAGACCCAAATCTGCCTTTCACATTTGAGCCAGCAAAACATCATCAAATTCAATCAAATTCTTCTGAACACATACCTAGCCTAAAATCAGTCTTTACATCAGTCATCTCAAGCCTCATTGATCATATTTTACTAAGATTGACAAGGAGAGAACCCTCTCCCAACCTGGTAGGGCTAGCTACAAGGTTAAGCATGGTTTGATGTTACCCTAGATTCTGCTTTTCTCAGCCTGAGGTAGATTTAGGCCCTAACACAGAAGATAACATAATTACCATTTAATCAATATCACTAACCCCTCTCTATACATTGATGTTAGTGGAATTGATTGTTGGACTCCTCTATCATGACCCTTGTAAAATTGTACCAATCACGCAATCAAAATCGTGATTTGACATGTTAATTTTTTTTTATCTTGTTTTAATGCTTAGAGGATGAAATTGATGATGAGGATCTCAATATAGGCAATTATTTTTTATTATATGTAAGTATTTTTTGTAGCATGATTTTTGTTCTTTTACAATAGAAACTATCTAGAGCTTCTTTTTCGATGTATCTTTGGTTCAAAGATGTATTTCACTAAGTGTTATTTTCGTTACATGCACTCTTACATGCTATATAAATGAGAACTTTTGCATACTTGTGTAGAAATGGTCTGGATTCATATGGATGCACACACACATATATTGAATATTTTATGTATTTTTTGGTCAACCAATTTATTTTCGGGTTCCTAGCTCAAGAGGGTCAATTGGGTTAATGACCAGTTCGATTTTGATAACATTATTTTATACAGGTCATGAGTATGACATCATTTATATTAGCAACTCAAAAATTGGAATTTATATCAAGAATTCATTTAATTGCAATCATATTATCAACCTATGGGACACCATTTATAAAACATTTCACATCAATATAGAAGCAGAACCAACATACGAGGAAAATACACCTAGGATAAGAATATAAAGATCAAAATCATTTTTCACACTATCAACAATATTTTGGTCCATTCACCTTAGACAAGTAATAGGATGCACAGAAATAAACTGCGGTACTCTATCATTATTACTCTACATCAAAGCAAATTGGTAGCGTTATCACTCATATTTTCTCTGAAGTTGTAAGAAGTGGAAAGGGGTCTGAGATAACCACAAACCAATCTTTTAGATACAGAATCTAGCCAATCTGTATCTAGAGAGGGCTCTCTCTTTAAGTATTAGCTTTGTTTTGAAAGATTTTATGCTAGTTGTGAAAGTTTAGGAGTTTTGTTTGAGTTTGGGTGGTGAGGTTCAATAGCAGAGAGTAGGACTGACTAGTTTAGGCCATTGGGCTAATGGAGTCAAAGAAAATCGCTTAACTGGACTTGGTTTCTTAACAAAGGATGGTTTCACAGGGCAAGATAATTAAACAGGGAACAAATAAAGACTTGGAATAAATGGAATGGTTTCAAGATAGGTGAAGGGCAGTTAAGAATCCTTCAACATACTTAAGAGAGCAGAACGTGACTAACCATCAATAAAGAGAAATTAAGAATTCTTTACTAAATGATTACAATGAAAGAACTAGAAAATAGGAGCAATTAAGAATTCATTGTTTATACTAATTCAGAAGAAAACATAGAGAATAATAACAATTGAAAACAGAGTGCAATTAAGCATATTCTGAGTTACTCTTTTTCGTTTATCATTCAGATGTGAAACATAGATGATATTATAAATAAGGAAAACTTTAAAACACAAGGTATAGAGGACATATTTATCCGGTGTTTGATTCAAGAATTCTAAGAAAAGTCCCTTGCATTAATTCTTTGTCTAGCAAGCCATGCAAAAGTTGAGTCCAACAAGCACTTTATTCCAAAATAACCAATATTACAGCAATGTATATGAATCCACCCTGAATACTCCTATTGAGGGAGTATTTATACAAAAATGTTTACAAAAAATATCTCATAACTAAGTGAGATATATTCTAGGGTGAGTAATGAATAAGTTACAAGAAAATAGAGACAACTGGTCTCGAAAATAGGAGAAAAGAAAACTGATGTTGTGTTGTTCCTTTTCTTGCTGAGAGTGCTGGAGGTAGGTTGTATAATTTAGCTTGTTGCTGTCTTCTATAGTAACTCTGTGTTGGCTGCCTTATTTTGACTGATACTCTTTACCTGTTCTGATACACTTCGACTTGTTTGACCCCTGTTCATCTTTGTTTATCTTACTATGGTAAACAACCCAAAATTTACATTTTACCAAAGATAAATTTACAAAATTTCTAACATGTCTTCCCACCATTTTTTAGCAATTTGTGCTTCTGAAGTTTCCGCAAGGTCTCATCAGTTTCTATATATCTGAAAAAGGTAGGCTGGATTGTGAACAAGTGCTTTATCTCATGCTCAACATAGAATAAGTTCTCTAAGCTATCATAGAGAACTCGGCCTATGGGGAGTGCTTTTATTCCTGATGCACTTGTTGATGAACTAGCTTGACTGCCAGCATACTTACTGAATTTGTCTACATAATCTATGTGCTTCATTTATCTGTCATTAAACACCAGAGGACTTGGTAGCCCTTTATTATGCAAAACAGTGAACTTCTCCATAAAAGAATTGACTTCCCCCTGCATATCCTGGCATCTTCTCTCTAAGTTCTGCATCAAAGTTCTCTTAGTTAACACCCTTTTGATTTCTAAAATAGTATCTGTCCTATCAGCTATGCCAAGTTCTTCTAGTTGTTCCTTAGTTCTGTTATTCAAAAAGTGTATAAGCTGGTTGGCTCCTTCTGGTATTTGTCCTAACAAAGCTCTTGCCTTCTAAATTTCTCCTTGTGCTGCTTTCACTAAATCAATCTGCTCAAAGATCACCTAGATGGATGGCCAAACATCATTTATAGACTGAGTGATGTTGGCCCAAAGAATTTTCTTGATTTTTGTGAGAGGCTTGTCAAAAGTGAGATCTTTTTCTAATTCCTTCACTTTATTTTCTAAAGCTTTGATCTCCCTTGTTTTCTCCACAACGTTTATATTTGAGATATTATAATCTGTTTCCATTTTAGACAATTGTTCTTTTACCTGTTTTAATTCTAACACTTGTAACCTCATGTTTTCCATTTCCTTTATCAGCTCTTCTGTGCTCAAATTGGTACTACTACCTAGTGTTGTTCCTGCTGTAACTGTACCTGTGACCACGTCTACTGTGGCTGCTGGGATGTTTGGGGCTAAGACTCTCCCAACTGTAGATGGGACTGCTATTGAGACTATGGGTATTACTTCAAGAGGCTAAGAGGTCGACTCTCCCTACTTTTCCTTTAGTGCATTTTCTAAAGCCTACTCTGTGTCATTCAATATTTCATTTAGTTTCAAGTGTAGGTCCATCATCTCTTCTTCATATTTCTATTTAATAATCTCAGTAGTCTGTGGGTGCCTTGAAGGAGGTAGCTTTAGTTGCTTCCTCAGGGTAGCAATGTCTTCTTCTTTCTTCTTGATCAGTGCTTCTATACCTTTAGTATCTTTGGGATCATGTCCCAATCCAATGATGATTTCTTCTAATGATTTTATTCTATTATCCTTGGCCAGGGAGGAGGCTTTCTCAAAGTGTAGTTGATCAGTTGTATTATCCAAGGAATTTTGTAGCCTGTGGGCCATCACTGCTTTACCAGCCGATGTGGAATAGATCATTTCTCCAATTTGCTTGTGAAGTTCAATTTGATCCATAGGATGAATATCCTTAGCCAAGACCTCTAAGTTTGTTTTGATGTAATCTACTGCTAACTAATGTTGTTGCACCTTTGGTTTGAAGTAACTCATTATCATCTTTCCTTCTTTAATGTCATAGGCTGTCCTTAGTCTTTGCTTATTCGTGGGGGCCATTTTTAAATATTGATTGTACATTTGAATCCTCACTAGGTCATTCCTGGCATTTATTTCTGTGAATGTCTTCTTGATATCTGAGGCCTATTTACTTTGTGGCCTGAGGGATGACATTTTTGCACTGTGTTGTCTTTCTAGCTCTTGTATATGTGAGCTAGTGGATGTTCTTCCTACTGTAAAAGTTTGTTGGCTAGCTGCTCTTTCTTCTCTTTGGCTGTCTACAGTCTCTTCAATTATTTCTTCTTTTGACAGAGGGTTCAGTCTTTGTCTTTTGGCTCCAAGCTGTCCTGTAGGTCCACTAGTGGGGGTAGTGATTTCTTTGTCCCTCTTTTTATTTCTCTCCTCTTTTAGAGGAGTTTGCAAAACTAGACTTTCTGCTACATTAGTTTGAGTTGGAGGAGTTGGCACTTGACCTTGTTCTTTGGAAATTCCAGGCTGATCTGTCGTTGTAGGTTGTTCTGTGGTCTCTATTTCCTTAACTTTGGATGTTCCTGTGGCTGGTATGTTGACTTCCTGTGGAGGCTGTTGAGAAGTTCCAGCAGTGGATGTACCAATTGCTGATTTTTGAGACAATTTGAATGGCACCTACCCAAAATAATCCAAGTTAAGGGTTTTCTCAAGATCTCTCATAGCATTTTCCATATTGACCTGCTCACTAACCTCTTCAACTAGGGTTCCCTCTATCCATTCATCCAAGTTTGCAAGCTGCTGAATTTCTGGGATTCTATGATGAATATATGGGGATAACCTATTCTTTGTCCTTCTGTCACATATAAAACTGTTGGGGTCATATGGTACCCATCTAAAACTCTTTCTTATTTTAAGGTGGTCTTCTAAAATCTTTTCAACTTCTTTCCATGCATCCCTAGAGTTGATGACAAAAGGGCCTAGCTGGTTCTTAATTCTTAGCTAAGATTTCTTCTTTGCACTACAAAAATGGACTAAATCTGCATTTATGATCTGCCTGAAATACTCCAATGCAAATAATCTTATGGGAACATACTTGGGTAACTTAAAAGGGCAAAGTTCACACCCATACATCCTGATTTCTGTGTGATTTTTGTATAGGCATCAGTCACCTATCCTGTATTGCTTAGAGAGCTGGAGAATTTTCTTCATGTCACCATTAATCTTAGGAGGGGAAAATCCTATCAACAGAGAGGTTGTTGGATGCACAAATAAGTCAATGAACTCATTATAAGTGTAAGGGGACTCAATGGTATTATGAAAGATTGAACTCCAAAAGTTGACAGATTTAAGATTTCCTCTGGTGTGCAGTTTCTTGACAGGGAATGGAAAGTTATCTAACTAATAGTATAACATGAGATGGTATATGAAAGATCCATATTTGAAAACTCCTTCCCTTTCCAAATTCAGGAACTGGTCATGGATTTTGTTGGCAATATAGGAGGCATAGTCATATCTGATGGCAGGGGGCTGCCCTGGAGTAAAGATTGATAGCAGCACTAAGGTAATATAATCAACATATTCACGGGAGTTAAATCCCATTATCAGGGATATCATATCAACAATGAGTCTTCCAGTTTCAGTGAAGCAAGTTTGCAGATAAGGAGGTGGACCTTTGGGCTGGTACTTTGGTAACATGAAGGTTTGAGCAATACAGTTTACTTTTGATTGAGATAACTGAGATGCTTTTTCAAGTAAATATGCCATGGAAAGAGGGGTGAGAGGCTGACTGGAATGGAGTTGTATCATTTCATTGATGGATTGAACAGTTATGCGAAAAAGGATAGTTTGGAATGGGGACATAACAACTCTCTAGTTGGGATCATAATTAGCACAACATTGATGAATTATGTCTGGGAAAACATGGACTGAGGGTTGAAAATACATGGGAAGGTTAGATTACCACAGTCCAAAAAAGTCAGACTTATTTAGATAACTATCTCTGATTTGGCAAAAGATCTTAAGATGGTTACTATCACTAGATAAGTCTTTTATCTGAAAATATTTATCAGCCAGAGGTAGATAATATAAGTCTTTGTGAGGAGCATTCATGGGAATGACATTCAGGGCTATAGGGGTTTCCATTTTCGGTTCTTGTGGATTCAAAAATGGAATTTAGACTTTCTGTGATAAAATAGAGCAAACAGCAGGTTTGGGGGCTTTTGTGGCAATCACAGCCTGTTCTATAATTGAAATTTGGCCCCTTTTTTGTTGAATTTTCAGTAGAAAACTGAAATTACAGGGTTGCACAGTAAACTTGATAAATATTTGTATTAAGGAAGAAAACGGTACAATGGCAGGTTGGATGATAGGCTGCGGAGCGCGTTGCTGTAGTTTTTCATATCAGGTGGTGGTTGGGAAACTGGAACAGTTGACTTGGACGTTGTCATGCATGGGAGCATGGGTCGCAGCAAACTACAGTGAAAATGACATTTGTTCTCTTTATTTTAACAAAACTAAGGTTGGTGGCTTCTTTTTGGATTTTTCGAGTGGATGATGTAAGCAGAGATGTGACGTTTTGTCGCTAGCGAAGGGTGGTAAGCAGTTCATGATCGCACCGCTTTTGGGGTTGGGCGGTTTTGGACTAAGGACGAGCGATCATATGGATTGCACGACCCGTGGCAGAGGTATGGGGGCAAAACTGCCTGGTGATCACGAATTAAAGTGCGGTCACCAAGGGGCGTGATATTGATGTAGACCGTTGGATGATGAAGGGACGATCCGATGGTGGACGGGCGATGGATACGGCGAGGATTTACTACAGTGGGCCCGACACAATAAAACATATTTTAATCGTATCAGGGGCAGTGTGATTGGTCAAGGGATGGTTATTAATTAACCCAGAGAGTTAATTAATCCCATTTTTGTGTGGCGGGGAAGGCTATTAATAAATTTTGGATAAATCTATTAATCCATTTTGAACAACGTTTATGGTTATATTTAACTGGGGCAGGAATATATAATAATTTGGGGATTTATATACAAAATAATACGGGAAAAGGTGAAAAATTATTTGGGAGTTATATACTATGTGTTAAAGGTTAATATGACATCAAAATGAGAATAAGTGCTAAGTAAAACATTTAAAGAGTATATTTAACTCAGGCTAGAGTGAAAGAGGGTTTTTTAAGGTGATGTTATGTATTTTCCTAAGTAGGATTTTCACTTAGGAAATGACTTGTGAGAATGAATGAATGATGGGTTTTTAGTACTTTGGCCATTTAAATTATTGGACCGAGGGTCCAGTCCCTCCATAAGTCAGAGAAATGCTCTGAGCCCCTTTAATTTTCAAAGATCTCAATACTTTAGGGGGAATTAGTGAAATCTTTAGGGAAAAACGTGAATGGAAGTTAATTATTTGACCTTGTCTTGCTTGGGCTACATTAAGAATAATGTTTGCCTAGCACTCATGATAAAAGTAAAAATTAACACCTTTAGAGACATTATCCATCACAAGTATTTCTGCAACACCATATACCTACCCTACCTACCTTAGCCTGACATTTTTTCTTTTTTATTTGGGTGCACTTAGACTGGCAAACCCTTATCATCTTCTTTTTCTTTATATACCAAGCCTACCTAAGTCTGCACTTATTACATCCAAGGGCTCAGATTACACTGTTGAGCTCCTTTTTATTCATTCTACCTATCTACTTATCTGCTAAGATTACACTATTTGGTCAGATATTTATTCACTATCTCTAAAACATCAAAATTCAAATATGAACTAGCCAAGCTTAAGCTGTTTAACTATTCATCAATTGTGGAAAAAGTTTAATAAGCTGCACACAATTGCTTATTACAGAAAATGAAAAAGTAGTGGCATTTAGACTTACACACTTTCCTGGTTTTTCTTTGTTTGGGGTTCATTTCTTTCTCTTTTTTGATCATTTTATTCTTTTTACCCTTTGATTTTTCTTTTAGGATATACCCTCTTTACATTTTTTGATTTTTTGAAAATATGGAAAACCTTTGCAATAAGAAAGGTATGAACATATTACAGAGCTCATCAAGTCAATCATGAAATATGACACCTATTGGTATAAGAGCATAACACTGGCTCCACTTGGGGATGGCTTTTCCTGGTGAAAAGTCAAGAACAACAGGTCAGATGGCCTTCTGAATGAGTTGGACTGTGCTCTGATATCTCCTTCTGTTGGTTGCTTTATTATATGTATGACAATAACACTTGTGAAGCTTAGGGCCTTCTCTTCGGGCTTCAACTTCAGCGAGTTACTATCCAATCCAAACTGCGACTTTACCAAGAATATGGTATGTACATGTTAGAATCAGAATATATTATAAAGTTGGATCAAAGTAATGTTTCAGCATCCGACCATTAACTGACCCTTCCTCTGTTTTTGTACCATCCAGGTTCTTCAGATAATAAGTATTGTTCCCTTGTAAGGCTTGGATAATAAAAGGTCCTTTCCATAGGAAGTCAAACTTCCCATGTTTTCCTTTGTCCTCTCTCCTAGAATCCCACCTTAAAACTTTGTCTCCAAGGTAGAAATCTTTTGCCTTGGTTCTTTTATCAAATATTTTCTTAAGCTTCTCTTGTAATACTTGGGATCTTTGATACACTTCTTCTTTGGTATGCTGCAGATGGATGGTTTGATTTATTCTCCTTTGAATATCATCGGTTTCCACTTGAGCTTCTTGAAGTAGCTTCATTACAGGAACTCCTAAAGATGAAGGAAATACAACCTCCATGCCATAGACTAATTCATAAAGACTAGTTCCAATAGATATTTTGGTAGTGAGTCTGTCTGCCCATAGTGCATTAGTAAGTTTCTCGTGCCAATTTTTCTTGTTCTCTTCCAATAATTTCTTAATAATATTAATTAGGCTTTTATTGGAAGACTCAGCTAGACCATTACCTTGAGGGTAATAGGTTGTAGAATGGCCTAAAGTGTTATGGTATTTGTTACAAAAACTTATCATTTTCTTGGATTTGAAGGCAACAACATTATTAGTTATGATGTTTTCAGGACAACCAAATCAAGACAATATGTTGGTTTCTAAGAATCCTATAATAACTGTGTCATTGGCTTGTCTAGAGGGAATGGCTTCTATCCATTTGGTAAAATAGTCTGTGGCAGTTGGGATCCATTTATGTTGACCTGAAGAGGGAGGATGGATTTCTCCAATGAAATCCAAACCTCATTGTTAGAAGGGCTTTTCAGTGGAAATTGGTCTTAGGGGTAAAGGTAATAGTCTCCTCTTGCCCTCAAAAATTTGACATTTATAGCAAGCAGTGACAAATTTCTTTACATCAGCGAACAAGGTTGGCCAATAAAATCCAGCCATTAGGATTTTTTCTGCAGTTGATTTCCAGTAAGGTGTCCACCACAGTCTCCTACATGAAATTATTTGGGAACCTTGTCAACTTCTTCCTTTAATAAACAATTCAATAGAATACCTTCATGATTTTTCAAAAAATGAACAGTATCTAAAATACAAAATTTTAAATCTTTCATCTTTAAAAACCTTTTCTTTGTTCTGGATAACCCTGGAGGAGCCTGCAGGTTTAATAGTACATATATTATATCAGCATACCAGGGTGAATGTAAAAAGGCCTGACTAATTTGTAGAGTCGCCATCTCTTGTTCATTATCTAGTTCATTAATATCCAGGGCTTGGTAATTTGTTTCAATCATGAGCTTTGCCAAACCCTGTCCTTTTATAAGCTTTGTGGGTTTTATTTCAATATCATACTCCAATATAGTAGCTATTCATTTACCTCTTTTTCCTTCAATTCCATCTTGGGTCAAGATGTATTTGACAATAGCATTTGGTACATAGGCTATTACATGTGAGTACAATATATAGACTCTAAAGTCTTTAATAGCTTTTACAAGTGAATAGGCTTGTTTTTCCATGATTTTGTATTTTAATGGTGCACCCCTAAGTGATTTACTAAAGAAGGTTATGGGTTTTTCACATCCTTGACCATCCCTTTGTAGTAAAACAACTGCTATGGTATGTTCTCATAAAAATGAAAATATTATGAAGTCTCTATCAAACTTTGGACTTGTAAGGACCAGTGTTCTGGTCAAAGCCATTTTAATTCTTCAAATGCTTGTTTGGCTTCTACTGTCCATTCAATATTTGAATCTTTTTTCAACATATTATCAAGCAATCTAATCAATTCAACTAAATTAGATATAAATCTTCTCAAAAAGTTAATCTTTCCTAGGAAAGCTTGAAGTTCTTTGACATTTCTGGGGTGGGGTATTTGCAGAATAGCTTCTATTATGGCAGGATCAATTCTAATACCATCTTTGGAGATGATGTGGCCCAAGAGCTTGCCTTCCTCAAGACCAAATAAGGACTTCTTAGGATTTAAAGAAATACCATATTTTCTACATTTAAGGAATACTTGTTTCAGATGATCCAAATGTTGTTGATCTGATTTAGAAAAAACAGTTAGGTCATCTAGATATATAACCAGAAAATAATGAATTTCTTTTGCAAATGCTATGTCCATTGCTCTTTGAAAGGTTGCCTCTGTATTTTTAAGTCTGAATGGCATTTTAACATACTTGAATGTTCCCCATGGTGTTGTAAAAGCAGTTTTTTTCCTGGTCATCAGGATGAACCAGAATCTGGTTATAGCCTACCCATCCAAAAGTGAAATCCTAGAGGCACCTACTACCTTTTGTAAAATCTGATCCATTTTCGGTAAAGGGTAATTATCCTTCAAAGAAACCTTATTTACATTGCTTAAATCAACACATAATCTAATTTCTCCAGTCTTTTTCCTAGTAGGTACTAAAATAGATACCCACTCTGAAAATCTGATAGGAGCAATTATCACTGCTTCATATATTTGTTTGATTTCTTTTTCAATTAAGGGAAGCGGTACAGGGTTAATTCTTCTAAGATTTTGTTTGAATGGTTTTTTATTTTCCTTTAGAGGTATGGTATGTTGAATTATAGAGGTTTCATATGATTTCAGGTCTTCATAGCTCCAGGCAAAGACATCTTGGAATTCCCTCATTAGTTCAACATATTTGAGTTTTTGGTCAGAAGGAAAATATTTAGATAATTTTACCATTCTTGGTTCTTCTTTAGTTCCCAAGTTATAGTCCTCAATGTCTGCTTTTAAGGGTTCCATCTTGGGTTTCTTTGGAATGTCATTGAAATCAAAGAGATCTTCCAAAGGAGTTAATCCTTTAGGCAAATAATTGTCTTTTAAATCGATAACTTCATATTCTCCTTCAATAATTTCATCAATATCCATTTCTTTGAGGTCCTGCATTTTTTTGTTGGTAAATTTTGTTGGGTGAAGCATTTGAGTTGCACTTTCTATTGAAATGTTTGTTTCTATCTTATTTATTTGATCAAACTCACTAACTGTATCTACATCTATATTACTGCTAGTAAATTCTTGCTCTAAAGTTAAGAAATTATTAATCTGCTTATCACTGTCAAACACTTAGCAGTTCTTCAAATTGTCAGGTATGGTTGGTCTGTGTCTAATCTCAGCTGTGAAATGATGATTTGGTTCAAATGGCAATTTACAGGTGTTGGCAAACATTGCCAGACTATTAGCTTGCAAATTATGTTTTCTTGGGATTTTGGCAAGCTGAGTCTCTAGAAATGTATTGAGAATCACTATTATTGTTCCTCTGTAATATCTTAATCTGGAATCATTTGTTAGAAATTTCCCTTTAATCTGTTTAATTATCAAATCAAAATCTCCCCAAACAGATACCCTAATTGCTCCTAATTGTTTAACAAGTTTAGGAACTAGCAACAGAGCTTCATATTCTGCCATGTTATTGGTGCATTTAAAGTTTAATATGTAGGCATGGCCTTCAACATGATTATTTTCAAGGCTATGCACCCAAACTCCTGCTCCTGCTCCTAATTTGTTAACTGAGCCATCAAATTCTAAGTGCCAAAGAATGTCATGTTCGTAATTGGTATCCGGAGTCTCAGGAATCTATTTAACAGGGAGATCTGGTTCTTTAACTTCTTCAGGTTTCTCTTGAGTATCTAATGTATCATTGTTCTTATAAATTTCCTGGATTTGAACACTAGACTTTGCATTTGTAACTTCTCTCGGTTCTGCTGCTAAAACTTATACTTCGGTTGAGGGATCATTTTCAGCATTATAAAGAATGAAAGAATCCATATCAAAGTGTAATGAGTAGATAGGGAAATTTTGGGGTTTCTCCTGACTACTTACCACATATTTCATTAAAGTTTTTCTGTATAGTTTCTTAGGTTGACCAAACACTGAAATAGTAGCATAGGACATGTCCAATTGTAGAGATCCTTGGAGCTTCGCACCCCAAGACCTAGACAACAACATGCCATACATTGGTGGAATATTAGCTACTACTATGTCCATTAAGATTGTCTTAGCAGGATATTGACCTAATGATACACATAAGTCTTTGATTAATCCTAGACATCTGACCTGACTTGAATCAAAAGAAAAGAGGTCTTTGTAGGGCCTAGTGATGTCTAGGTCTAGTTTCTCCATTACAGATTTAGGCATTAAGTTATGAGAAGCACCAAAATCAAACATGGAATTATGAAGTATTTTATCATGTATGTTCAAACTTACATAGAAAGGAGGAACTCCCCCATCTACTTTTTTTCCATTTACTTCAGGGCCAAAAATCAATTCAGGCTAATCATCAAAAACATTTACTAAGTCTTCAATCACAGAGATTTGGAGTGACCTATTGATTTGTCTTCAATGGAAATCATGTTTAGCTAATTCTGACAAGGGAACAACTATTTTTAATTTGCCTACTTCAGTCTCAAGGTTAAAAGGTTTTTCAGTCTAAGTTCTTGTATTTTGGATGGTTGGATTCTCTTTTTCTATTGTATTTTTGTGTTTCTCTCCTTTTCAGGAGTGGGGTTATGGGCTGCAGTTGTTTCCAAATCAACTTCTAGAGGCTCCTCCACGTTTCCTTTGGAAGGAACAAAAGTGGAAGATTTTTTGTTATGTGGTTGATTATCGGATACATCCTCAATAATTGGGTTATTTGGATTAGGATATGTTCTGGAAAGAATATGTATAGGGGTGGTATTGATCTTACCTTTGTTAGGTTACTTTGTATCTTTCTGTTTTTTGATTTCAAGAACATCAATCTTTCTGCTCCTCAGATTATATTGTTTGTGGACTTCATAAATGGTTGTATCATATCCCTCCCTAAAGTCAAATGATTCACCTGACTAAGTTTGGAATTGTTTAAGAATATGAGCTTCTTGATCCTCTTGGGTCAAGAAAACTTGTTGTTCATTGTTGAGTCCCATCAAGTTAATTTGAGTGTCTTCTATTGATTCATTAGAAGTTGAGGCTTCAGCATAATTTTCCTGGAATGGGGGCCTAATGTTTTGGTCAGGTCTAGTTTTTCCAGTGTTAGGGTTTTGGTTCTTCCTGAAATTTGGATTTCTACCAGTATTTCTTGGTTGACCATCCCAAGGGGATTTCCTCTCAATGGTTTCTACTCTATCTCCAAGCCTATCCATTCATTTAATAATAGCATCTAATTTCTGTTCAAAGTCTGAAGGTTCTTCTTTCAAAGGTATCCTCCTTTCAGCTCTAGCTCTAGTTCGTTTAGATATCAGGTTGGTTTCAACACTGACAGCTATATTTTGCATCTCTTCTAAGGTTTGAGGAGCTCTTTCCCTAAGTTGGTATGTCATATCAGAATCAAATCCATCAGGGAATTTGATCAATGCCAAATCTCGAGGAGGTCTAAGATTTTGAGGGATAGCATTGTAAACATTATTGAACCTAGTGCAATAATCTTGCACTGTTTCTTGTGTACTTCTTTTCAGGTTTTCATATTCTGATAAAATGTGGAGAGGATCTTTTTTCTTTTCCCATCTATTCAAGAATGTCTGATATAAAGCTTGTAGGTCATTGATACTATTTGCAGGGAGGGCTCTATACCAAGTCCTAACATCTCCAATCAAACTTTGAACAAATACTCTCATTCTAACATCATTAGCATCAACCTCATATATTTCAAAGTAGTTAGTTATTTTTTTGGTATGTTGTTGAGTTGTGTATGTGCCAGTACCATCAAATGGGGTAATCTTGCTCTGATAGTCTTGGGGCATAGCACTCAAGTTGGCAGGTAAGTGGAGAGGAGTGTACCTATTTGCCATTGCAGTAGATTGGGTTGAAACAATAGCTAGGGTTGTTTTTGGAGTGGTGGATGGAGGGGTAGAAGGGGTGGTTTGAGGTTGAGAAGTTTGAGGTGTTGATGAAGAACTTGGCGAAGCTGTAGTGATCAAAAAAAGGTTTGATGTACATTTAGAGCTAAGCTCATATTGAATGCAGTTCTACAAATGTCTATCAAGATGTGAAGTTACAACTTCAAGTTGTAAGTTTTCAATAAATATGGGATCATGAACTATGTGGGCTAACCAAGATTCCGAAAACGTTACAAGTAAAAAAGTTTAAAAAAACTCATGAAATGGTTTGTCCTCAAGATAAATCCACTTTACAGGACAGGATCTTGATCTATATAGAGGCCAAGAACTAGCAAAACTTTCTTGGTTCTCTTGTCTCCTAAGAATCCTAGGAATCAGATTAGGATTTTCGAACACAGGTGGTGGATTTGGATCAGGATTAGATCTGGTATAATGAATCCTTTCTAAAGCCAGGCTTCTAGGTGTATTTTTGGTTTTTTCTCTAAATGGGTTTTAATAATACAACTTCAACAGTCTCTTTAAGAAGCTTTAGATATGGAATTTGAACTTTCTCAAAGACTTATTTGATAAGAGGAACTGATCAAGTATTTGGAACCAAAGTCCAATCTATAAACTAGACAGGAGATAGATTGAAGCAGCATTCATTTACTTCTACAATTGCAAAGAAAAATCATTTCAAAGGCTACCTGGCTAATTTCAGGCTCTGTCTGTAGCTTATAAAATAAACAATAGTAACAAACAATTTGTTCAGATCCCCAGTGGAGTCACCACTATGTTATCACTCAGATTTTCCCAGAAGTTGTAAGAAGGGGAAAGGGGTCCGAGGTAACCACAAACCAATCTTTTAGATACATAATCTAGCCAATCTGTATCTAGAGAGGGCTCTCTCTCTAAGTTTTAGCTTTGTTTTGAAAGATTTTAAGCTAGTTGTGAAAGTTTAAGAGTTTTGTTTGAGTTTGGGTGGTGAGATTCAATAGCAGAGGGTAGGACTGACTAGTTTAGGCCATTGGGCTAATGGAGTCAAAGAAGATGGCTTAAATGAACTTGGTTTCTTAACAAAGGATGGTTTCACAGGGCAAGATAATCAAACAGGGAACAAATAAAAACTTGGAATAAATGGAATGATTTTAAGATAGGTGAAGGGCAGTTAAGAATCCTTCAACATACTTAAGAGAGTAGGACATGACTAACCATCAATAAAGAGCAATTAAGAATTCTTTACTAAATGATTACAATGAAAGAACTAGAAAACATGAGAAATTAAGAATTCACTGTTTATACTAATTCAGAAGAAAACATAGAGAATAATAACAATTGAAAACAGAGTGCAATTAAGCATATTCTGAGTTACTCTTTTTCATTTATCATTCAGATGTGAAACATAGATGATATTATAAACAAGGAAAACTTTAAAACATAAAGTATAGAGGACTTATTGATCCAGTGTTTGATTCAAGAATTCTGAGAAAAGTCCCTTGCATTAATTCTTTGTCCAGCAAGCCATGCAAAAGTTGAATCCAACAAACACTTTATTCCAAAATAACCAATATTACAACAATATATATGAATCCACCCTCAATACTCCAATTGAGGGAGTATTTATAAAAAAATGTTTACAAAAAATATCTCATAACTGAGTGAGATATATTCTAGGGTGAGTAATGAATAAGTTACAAGAAAATAGAGATAACTGGTCTTGAAGATAGGAAAAAAGCAAATTGATGTTGTGTTGTTCCTTTTCTTGCTGAGTGTACTAGAGGCAGGCCCCGGAATTTGGCTTGCTGCTGTCTTCCACAGTAACTTTCTGTTGGCTGCCCTGTTTTGAGTGATACTCTTTACTTGTTTTGATACACTTCGATTTGGTTGACCCTTGTTCATCTTCGTTTATCTTACTATGGTAAACAACCCAAAATTTACATTTTACCAAAGTTAAATTTACAAAATTTCTAACATGTCTTCCTACCATTTTTGTTCTAGCAATTTGTGCTTCTGAAGTTTCCTCAAGGTCTCATCAGTTTCTGTATATCTGAAAAAGGTAGGCTGGATTGTGAACAAGTTATTTATCTCATGCTCAACATAGAATAAGTTCTCTAAGCTATCATAGAGAACTTGGCTTGGGGGGAGTACTTTTATTCCTGATGCACTTGTTGATGAACTAGCTTGACTGCCAACATACTTACTCAATTTGTCTACATAATCTATGTGCTTCATTGATCTATCATTAATCACCAAAGGACTTGGTAGCCCTTTATTATGTAAAACAGTGAACTTCTCCATAAGAGAATTGATTTCCACCTGTATATCCTGGCATCTTCTCTCTAAGTTCTGCATCAAAGTTCTCTTAGTTAACACCCTTTTGATTTCTAAAATAGTATCTGTCCTATCAGCTATGCCAATTTCTTCTAGTTGTTCCTTAGTTCTATTATTCAAAAAGTGTATAAGCCGGTTGGCTTCTTCTGGCATTTGTCCTAACAAAGCTCTTATCTTCTAAATTTCTCCCTATATTGCTTTCACTAAATCAATCTGATCAAAGATCACCTAGATGGATGGCCAAACATCATTTACAAGCTGAGTGATGCTGGCCCAAAGAATTTTATTGATTTCTATGAGAGGCTTGTCAAAAATGAGATCTTTTTCTAATTCCTTCACTTTATTTTCTAAAGCTTTGATCTCCCTTGTTTTCTCCACAATGTTTATCTTTGAGATATTATAATCTGTTTCCATTTTAGCCAACTATTCTTTTACCTGTTTTAATTCTAACACTTGTAACCTCGTGTCTTCCATTACCTTTATCAGCTCTTATGTGCTCAAATTGGTGTTTTTGCCTGGTGTTGTTCCTATTGTAACTGTACCTGTGACCACCTCTGTTGTGGCTACTGGGATGTTTGGGGTCAAGACTATCCCAAGTGTATATGGGACTGCTGTTGAGACTATGGGTATTACTTCAAGAAGCTGAGAGGTCGACTCTCCCTGCTTGTCTTTTAGTGCATTTTCTAAAGCCTGCTCTATGTCATTCAATCTTTCATTTAGTTTCAAGAGTAGGTCCATCATCTCTTCTTCAGATTTCTATTTAATAACCTTAGCAGTCTGTGGGTGCCTTGAAGGAGGTAGCTTTAGCTATTTCCCCAGGGCAGCAATTTCTTCTTCTTTCTTCTTGATTAGTGCTTCTATACCTTTAGTATCTTTGGGATCATGTCCCAATCCAATGATGATTTCTTCTAATGATTTTATTCTATTATCCTTGGCCAGGGAGGAGGCTTTCTCCAAGTGTAGTTGAGTAGTTGTATTATCCAAGGAATTTTGTAGCCTGTGGGCCATCATTGCTTTACCAACCAATGTGGAATAGACCATTTCTCCAGTTTGCTTGTGAAGTTCAATTTGATCCATAGGATGAATATCCTTAGCCAAGACCTCCAAGTTTGTTTTGATGTAATATAATGGTAACTGAGGTTGTTGCACCTTTGCTTTGAAGTAACTCATTATCATCTTTCCTTCTTTAATGTCATAGGCTGACATTAGTCTTTGTTGATTTTTGGGGGCCATTTTTAAATATTGATTGTACATTTGAATCCTTTGGGTCATTCTTGGCCTTTATTTTTATGAATGTCTTCTTGATATCTGAAGCTTGTTTACTTTGTGGCCTGAGGGATGACACTTCTACACTGTGTTGTCTTTCTAACTCTTGTATATGTGAGCTAGTGGATGTTCCTCCTACTATAAAAGTTTGTTGGTTAACTACTCTTTCTTCTCTTTGGTTGTCTACAGTCTCTTCAATTATTTCCTCTTCTGACAAAGGGTTCAATCTTTTTCTTTTAGCTCCAGGTTGTCCTGTAGGTCCATTGGTGGGGGTAGTGATTTCTCTGTCCCTCTTTTTATTTCTTTCCTCTTTTAGAGGAGTTTGCAAAACTGGACTTTCTGCTACATTAGTTTGAGCTGGAGGAGTTGGCACTTGACCTTGTTCTTTGAAAATTCCAGGTTGTTCCTGTCATTGTAGGTTGTTCTGTGGTCTCTATTTCCTTGCCTTTGGATGTTCCTATGGCTGGTATGTTGACTTCTTGTGGAGGCTATTGAGAAGTTCCAGTAGTGGATGTACCAATCGCTGATTTTTGAGACAATTTGAATGGTACCTGCCCAAAAGAATCCGAGTCAAGGGTTTTCTCTAGATCTCTCATAGAATTTTCCATATTGACTTGCTCACTAACCTCTTCAATTAGGGTTTCCTCTATCCATTCATGCAAGTTTGCAAACTACTTAATTTCTTGGATCCTATATTGAATATATGGGGATAACCTGTTCTTTGTCCTTCTGTCACATATAAAACTGTTGGGGTCATATGGTACCCATCTAAAACTCTTTCTTAATTTAAGGTGGTCTTCTAAAATCTTTTCAGCTTCTTTCCATGCATCCCTAGAGTTGATGACAAAAGGGCCTAGCTAGTTCTGAATTCTTAGTTGAGATTTCTTCTTTGCACTATAAAAATGGACTAAATCTGCATTTATGATCTGCCTAAAATACTTCAATGCAAATAATATCATGGGAACATACTTGGGTAACTTAAAAGGGAAAAGTTCACATCCATACATCCTGATTTCTATGTGATTTTTGTATAGGTACCAGTCACCTATCCTATATTGCTTAGAGAGCTGGAGAATTTTCTTCATGTCACCATTAATCTTAGGAGGGGAAACTCCTATCAACAGAGAGGTTGCTAGATGTATAAATAAGTTAATGAACTCATTATAAGTGTAAGGGGACTCAATGGTATTATGAAATATTGAAATCCAAAAGATGATAGAACTAGGATTTCCTCTGGTGTCCAGTTTCTTGACAAGGAATGGAAAGTTATCTGACTGATAGTATAACATGAGATGGTATATGAAAGAGGTATATTTGAAAACTCCTTCCCTTTCCAAATTCAGTAACTGGTCATGGATTTTGTTGGCAATATAGGAGGCATAGTCATATCTGACGGCAGGGGGATGCCGTGGAGTAAAGATTGATGGTAACACTAAGGTAATAGCATCAACATATTCGCTGGAGTTAAATCCCATTATCAGGGATATCATATCAATAATGAGTCTTCTAGTTTCAGTAAAGCAAGTTTGCAGATAAGGAGGTAGACCTTTGGGGTGGTACTTTGGTAACATGAAGGTTTGAGCAATACGGTTTACTTCTGATTGAGATAACTGAGATTCTTTTTCAAGTAAATATGCCATGGAAAGAGGGCTGAGGGGCTGACTGGAATGGAATTGTATCATTTCATTGATGGACTGAGAAGTTATGCGAAAAAGGATAGTTTGGAAGGGGGACATAACAAATCTTTGGTTGGGATCTTAATTAGCACAACATTGATGAATTATGTCAGGGAAAACATGGACTAAGGGGAGGAAATACATGGGAAGTTTAGATTCCCACAGTCCAAAATTGTCATACTTATTTAGATAACTATCTCTAATTTGGCAGAAGATCTTAAGATGGTTACCATCACTAGATAAGTCTTTTATCTGAAAATCTTTATCGGCCAGAGGTAGATAATCTAAGTCTTTATGAGAAGCGTTCATGGGCATGACATTTAGGGCTATAGGGGTTTCCATTTTCAGTTCTCGTGGATTCAAAAATGGAATTTAGACTTTCTGTGAGAAAATATACCAAACAACAGGTTTGGAGGCTTTTGTGGCAATCACAAACTGTTCTATAATTGAAATTTGGCCCCTTTTTTGTTGAATTTTTAGTAGAAAACTGAAATTACAGGTTTGTATGGTAAACTGGATAAATATCTGTATTAAGGAAGCAAACGTTACAATGGCAGGTTGGATGACAGGCTGCGGAGCGCGTTGTTGTAGTTTTTCTGATCAGGTGGCAATTGGGAAACTGAAACAGTTGACTTGGACATTGTCTTGCATGGGAGCACGCATCGTAGCAAACTACAACAAAATTGACATTTGTTTGCTTTATTTTAACAAAACTAAGGTTGGCGGGTTCTTTTTAGATTTATTGGGCGGATGACGTAAGCAGAGATGTGACGTTTTGTCACTAGCAAAGGGTGGTAAGCAGTATGTGATCGCACCGCTTTTGGGGTTGGGCGGTTTTGGACCGAGGGCGAGCGATCATATGGACTGCACGACACATGGCAGAGGTACGGGGGCAAAACCGCTTGGTGATCGCGAGTTAAAGCGCGGTCACCAGGGGGGGCGCAATATTGATGTAGACCGTTGGATGATGAAGGGACAATTAGACGGCGGACGTGCGATGGATACAGCGGGGATTTACTGCAGCGGGCCCGGCACAATAAAACATATTTTAATCATATCGGGGGTAGTGTGATTGGTCGAGGGATGGTTATTAATTAACCCACAGGGTTAATTAATCCCTTTTTCGTGTGGCGTGGAAGGTTATTAATAAATTTCGGATAAATTTATTAATCCCTTTTGAACAGGGTTTATGCTTATATTTAAGTGGGGCAGGAATATATAATTATTTGGGGATTTATATACAAAATAATATGGAAAAAGGTGAAAAATTATTTGGGAGTTATATACTATGTGTTAAAGGTTAATATGACATCAAAATGAGAATAAGCACTAAGTAAAACATTTAAAGAGTATATTTAACTTAGGCTAAAGTGAAAGAGGGGTTTTTTAGGTGATGTTATGTATTGTCCTAAGTAAACTAGGATTTTCACTTAGGAAATAACTTGTGAGAATGAATGAATGATGGTTTTTTAGTAGTTTAGCCATTTAAATTATTGGGCCGAGGGTCTGGTCCCTCAAGAAGTCAAAGAAATGCTCTGAGCCCCTTTAATTTTCAAAGACCTCAATACTTTAGGGGGAATTAGTGAAATCTTTAGGGAAAAATGTGAATGGAAGTTAATTATTTGACCTTGTCTTGCTTGGGCTGCATCATGAATAATGTTTGCCTAGCATTCATGATAAAAGTAAAAATTAACACCTTTAGAGAGATTATCCATCACAAGTATTTCTGCAACACCATCTACCTACCCTACCTACCTTAGCCTGGCATTTTTTATTCTTTATTTGGGTGCACTTAGACTAGCAAACCCTTATCAATATTCTTTTTCTTTACATAGAAAGCCTACCTAAGTCTTGTTAGGATATTCCGACACATAGGAATAGTTAAGTTCAACTTGGTCTAGTATAGAGTTAGGTTAGCGTTAGGTAAAGTGTGTTTCTTTACCGTTGTACATTTTGTAACTTACAATCCGACGGTCACGATATGTAGTGATCCGACGGTTCATTCTCTCCTCGGTATTACCGACACTTGATCCGTGGCTTGACACCCGATTGGTCCATGAATTCCATTTAAAGCGCATGGAGGGTCATTTGTAGGTTAACCGTGCATGAGAGAAGCTTATGTAAATTTTCATTCTTTTATTAATAAATTGCCTGTAGTAGCCACGTTGGCGCAGGCCGTGGACTGTTTCCCTCTCTGAGGGTTTTAACCACGTCAAAATACTGGTGTATTGATCTGTGATCTGTTTGTGAGCGGTGTCCTTCTGGTGCTCTGAGACCATGTAGGAATTTACAGGGTAAGTTCCTCAGATAGTGGTGATGGCTCAGAAGTGGAGGAATGAGATGGGAAATGGGTGTAGGGAGTATGTTGAAGGTAAGGGGTTATGTCAATGAAAGGTTAGGAAATGAAGCTACGTGAAGAGTGGAAGACTTTGGGAGAGGACAGAACGAAGTGAAGGTCGAGGGGATATGTTTGCATGCGTGATCAAGGTGGAGGAGATGGTAATGGAACGAGAAAGAGGAGTGTAAATGAAACAAATGGTTATGACTGTCACCAAACCAAAAATGCATCAACCTAAATTACTTATGCCATGAATTCAATGAACAGTAATCCAAAACGCGAAGAGAAATATGTATGAGGCTGTGATGAAAGTATTAACCTATCAAGAAAATCTGAACATTAACAACCTTTTTCAATCATCAAAAGCAACCTAAACAACAACGCATCATTTAAATCCAAATAGCAGATTTTATTATGAGAATGCAGCAAAGACACATACATATAAACAAGGGAGGTAATTGGCGCTTGAGATGGGCCCAACCCCAAGAACTACAGCCTCCCAAGAGAGATTTAGAGCTGGTGCAAAGCTGGATCCATATTTATTAACCAAGAATGAAAAGTTACATCAAAACTGTCCACAAGGAGAGCTTGAGAAAGAGCTGAAAGCAAAACTAATCCATGGCCTACAAATCGAATTACAAACTAGCTAACTAATGGCTAAAACAAAATGACTAATTAGATACAAAAATGACTAACCACTAGCTAACCAAAAATGACTAACTACCAGCTGTCTACTGGCTAACTCAAATGAGGCCCCAAGCCTTCTTATTTATACAATTTGAGGACCCAACAGTCCTCCTAAAAGTTAGGGACTTGGCTGCCCAAGACTTGTAGTTAACAGCAATCCAACTTGACTTGCTTGGCTGCCTTTGTGCTCATTGATTTGGTGGCCTTTGAACTCCGAGCTGATGGTGGAGAATTTGAGGTAAGGACCCATAAATGAGGGGGGACACCTTCCTACAAATCCTCTAGCTTGTTCTCCCACGAATTTGGCTGCCATGTGCTCATTAAGACCTTCAATTTTGTCTCCAAGTTGACCAACAAGGCTACACAAAGAACCCATTAGACTTGTTGGCATAATGACTAACCATATTCACTCTATTCACATAAAAATAATAAAAAACATGCAATAAACAAATGAGAATGGTGGACTAAGCCAAATTAGGAAGTTGAATGAGCCCAAATAATTGTACATTTTTGGGGCTCATCAGTTTCACAATCAAGTATTGAGGTAGAGAACATTGAAGTTTCTTAAACAACCAATGAATTCATTTGATTGAAGAAATTATGCAGAGATATTGGGTTTGAATAGGGGACCATGCCTATTTGTTGTGACAAAAAATGACAAAAAATGCATCAAATGAAAAAAAATGCATGACATACGATGTGTTGCTAAGGAATGATAGTGGTGCCAAGAATGAAAGATCAACAATGATGTATTCACTAGATAGTCAAGTACCCAAGGCCTTGGTGGCATAATTAATCATGAGACAACAACAAACATGAAAAATGTTGAAACGATGAGGTCACACAGTTGATTTTCATGATGCATTAATATTCCCTGTGACAAAATCCTCTTATTAGTGCTCTAGAATTAATAACTTGCCTCATCAACTCATTGTCACAACAGATTATGGTAAATCAAAAAACCATTTATGGTTTTGAGAATATGAGAAACCGCTTAGTACTAAACCATTTAAAGAACTATTAAAATCAGTTAGGTTCTCATGCAGTATCAAAAAATAAACTCACAATCATCTTCATCATACTATATGCCACTGTCAAATTTATGGTTCAAATTTAAATATTTTTTCCTTATTAGAAAATGCCATAGAGTTCCATCATGTCACTTTATGGTATCCAGGAAAACCATTTCCAACCTCACACCATTAATCGAAAATCGTATCTCTCCATCCAATATAATATAGCTCAAGTCAACTTCAATTGTAGAGACCTTTTGTTGGGTCCTCTTGATATATATCCCGAAAGGTAAACATATATTTCTTCTTACAACGTTCGTCACATATTCACCTGTTATTCCTTTCAAAATAACAAGTTGGTCCACCCGAGCTTCCACCATCTTACTGGTAGATTATGGCCTGCATATTTAGCCAACCGACATATCAAAGCATTTTTATCATCTTTTCCCAATGCCATATGACATGGAAAATTTTGAGGCAAATCCTTCTCAATCTAGCTTTTCCATTTCTTAGCAACACATGTTTCAAAAATAACATTCATGGTGGTACTACTTAGAATACCACCAGTTTTTGTTCTTTGAAACCCTTGATCACCTCCTAGAATAAGTGACTTCTTATAACATTTCTCTATCCTTTGTGTTCGAGTTCCAACAAAAGCTTCTCGGGTCTATTTTGTAAGAGCCATGGGGACACCTCCATAAACAAGGCTCTCTAATTCTTGTTTCCAAACACATGAATCCACATCATAGAAATCTTCCTATAAATCCTCTAAAGGGACAACATTGCCATATTTTAATAGATTGGGCTCCCACAAATAAATACTCTTGCTTCCACTATTGGGTTCGTTGTTAATCACTTCAACAATTTTCTTCTTCCTAACATGGAAACTCAAATTCTATTCTATGGCATCTAGAGATGGTCTTATTGGTGACCATGTTTTAGTTTTATGGTTTTCCATATCCTACCCCAGATCATCTATTTTTGATAGCTTGTTAGGAGAAATTCTCTCAATGCTAGTAGTAGCATTAGTACTTGTACCAGAAAGTGATTAAACAAATGATTGCAACTTTCACTTGATTGTGAATCTGAGATAGATATTTGGGAAAAATTCACATACGTTTCTAGAAAGAACTATCATCTTTCTGATCTCTCCTCTTATTATTCCTTCTAGATTGTTTCATATTCATGATACCACTACAAAAGTTGGTAGCACATTGCAAATCCATTTATATCAAGGCTGAGGTCCAAACTTAACTAATTGCATAGCCTCCCACCCTATACCCTTTATCTGAATAGTGTATTTCTTTTGCACAATTACGTGAACATGCGAGAACCCTTGAGAAATAGATAAGCTACAAAAAGACTCTCTTTCACCTTATTATTAATCCCAGAGCACTGATAAGAGGATTTTGTCGTAGCGAATATTAATGCATAATGAAAATCAATGATGTTACCTCACTGTTTCTCCATTTTGTCCAGCTTGTTTTTGTCTCATGATTCATTGTGCCATCAAGGCCTTGGGAACTTGACTATTTAGTGAATACATCATTATTTATCCTTCATTCTTGACACCACTCTCATCCGTTAACAACACATCCCATGTCACGCATTTTTTGTCATTTCTTCTGTATTCTTGCATAATCTGGAATTTTCCTTCACAGTGATTATGCCACATGAATAATGGCTTAATTACATATTCTCCCTCTTATAAAACCCTTGTTCTCTGTGGAGACACTTCTCCCCATATGGTTGAAAGTCCCAATCTACATTTGCACTTGTCTAGTACAATGTGATGAACTTTTGACCCATCCCACTCCTTTTGTTCAAGTACCCTTTGGATGTTTTGCTCAAACATGGCTTGAATTGGACTGAAGAATAATATGAATAAAAAAATGAGGGTTTTATTGCAGACGAATAATATGAATTGGAGTCCCTTATAGAAGGAGGTGATGAACACTTTTCCTTCTTGGTACCACCATCCATAAAGAGAGAACTTAGAAATTTTGTGAGCCTTTTGTTTGGAGAGATTGACTGCTTGGGCTTCCTGGAATCCTTACGAGTTTTGGCCTTTCGCTTAATATTAGCATGATGATTTGTATGGTTGAAAGGCTTCTTTGTAGAACTAAAAGTGTTAACCCTAACCTATGATTTTTCATGTGAATCTCGGAAGAATTATCCATCGAAAACTAATTTGCATGCTTTGTCTCTGCTATTGACCACATGATGATAATTTTCCTTTGTTTTAAGAGTAGTAATGTAAGGAAATATTTCAGTAGACGGACTCCTATGCCAAGGTTGGAGTCAAGCTTAAGCCTTAACCTTTGACAAATAAATAAAAAATGTGGTATTTTCCCATGTATAGGCAATATGTGGGTACCATTTTGGGAGGTTAAGTTGCTCCCAATGAAATATAATGAAATCCTATTTTAGGTTCCTATTCAATGTACATTGATAAAATTCCTTTTCTAACCCAAGAACTACGGTGAAACCATGAAATTTCAAGTTCAAAAAGTGATATTCATCTTGCGGTAGTTGTTTTCCTAATTGACGTAATCCAACAAATATTAATTTTACAAAGCATGTGTTCAAACATTAGTCTCTCATTATTTCCATTCAGTAATGTTTTTTTTTCTGAAACCAATATACATGAATTTCATATGAACAGGATGCTTACAGCTAAGAGTTAATACGAAGAGAGAAAAAATAGTACTTACAAGCTCCATCCACATTCATTGTTCTGGTGAAGTAGTGG